>JAQBSW010005365.1:0-58199 GCA_029291075.1 Eudiplozoon nipponicum | reverse complement strand
GCTGGAAAATGGAATTATCACCTTACAGCTTCGTTGTTGTCTATAGACCCGGAAAAGATAACAAAGCAGCAGATGCACTAAGTCGATCCTGTTGTGGTGCGCTTCTAAATGGACTGAATTTAAAACAAATACATGATTCTCTTTGTCATCCTGGAATTTCTCGTATGCTCCACTTTGTAAAATCTCGTAATTTACTCTACGAGATTTCCCAGATTTCCTTCGGCGATTCAAGGCCAATTAATCAAAGCTACCCAACCGTTTGAGCGGTTATCTATGGATTTTAAAGGACCTCTTCCTTCATCAACTCGTAATCGTTATCTACTGACGGTCATCGATGAATATTCTCGATTTCCCTTTGCATTTGCTTGTCCTGACCTTAGCAGTCACACCGTCATACTTCACCTGTGTCAAATATTCGCAATGTTTGGGATGCCTTCGTACATTCACTCAGACAGAGGTTCTTCCTTCATGTCGACCGAGGTACAAAATTTTCTTCGGGAAAAAGGTACAGCTTCGAGTAGAACGACTCCTTATAATCCCAAAGGAAATGGACAGGTAGAAAGAATTATTATAATCAAGGTTGCGGTCCTGATATAAATACCTGACCCATTAATTACTTACATATGTCAGTATAAACTAAGAATTGTATAGTGTAGAAAAGGCAATTCATCCAGTAGACCGGTTTCGTCCTTATTGGCAGGATAGCTCAGTGGTTAGAGCACCAGATTCCGAAGCAGACGTGCCCAGGTTCGTATCCTGTCCGCGGCAAATTCTGGCCAGTACTTGATGAGTTCCCAATAAGGACGAAACCGGTCTACTGGATGAATTGCCTTTTCTACACTATACAATTCTTAGTTTATACTGACATATGTAAGTAATTAATGGGTCAGGTGTTTATATCAAGACCACAACCTTGATTATAATAATTGTTATCACCACCCGCGCAACCAATGTTCGTTTAATTATATAGGTAGAAAGAATGAATGGTACCTTATGGAAATCGATCCTTCTCGCTCTCAGATCAAAAAGGCTTTCAGTTGAAAACTGGGAATGCGTGCTGCTGGACGCATTACATTCAATCCGTTCATTATTGTGCACATCTACCAACGAAACTTTTCACGAGCGTCTTTTTCGACACAATAGAAGGTCGACTTTTCAACGCTAACTCACACTATATAATATATATACCGAGTCTGTAAAGGATACTAACACTATGGCTATTGTGTTAGTAACCGATACCAACATTATTGTACCGAAAAGGTACATGGTACTAGCACTATGGTTTCATACTACGATTTCACACATGAAAGTAACTACATTGCCCTAGATTCAATTTTCGTTCGTACTACATTTAATATTTCGCTATCAAGTTGATTTAATTTCGATTGTTTAGGAGATCTGCACAGTACGTTGGAAAGAGGTATGTTCGAGTTCAATGACATCTATTTAAAGTGTGTTATGAACCATCCGTGCGACAAAAAATAAATGTAAATCCACAACAGCTAAATGAATGGTCCATGTCAACAATTTGCTTAAAAACGATCAATTTGAACGTAACTACGATTACTATAAGGGAAATCTAAATGATCTATTTAAGTCTTTGATTGACAAGTAGCTGGAGGATTTCATGAGACGAAACGCCTTAAATTTGTGCTACCCAAGCATAATATGCTCTATCCACGTCGTTACCCGCAATGATACACGAGTAGACAAAGATGAGGCACACAGTTATGTGATACACATGAGATCCTGGATTTCAACTTTGAATACGCTGCATATTTATATTTTTAATAAAATACATAGGATATTAAGTCATACAATATTGCGCCCACTGATTTGATCAAAATCTATATATATATATATATATATATATATATATATATATATATAGGTGAAAGCTACAGAAAATTTTTTTAGGAAATATATGGAAATTGTGTAGCCGACATTACCTATCAAATACAATGTATGCGAGACCACTAGTTGTGCGAGCCGCATATCTAATTTTGCCTTTCATATATTTTCATTGTGGTTTGATTCTCGCCAGTTAGTTTACCGTTGTACTGACAATGAGTATGGAAGGTCGAAATGCGTCAGTACGTATGACTGACGTTAGTTTTGCTATGTTGTTCGACGACTGGTTAAATACAATGAGCTTGGTGTTTATTTGAAGCTCACAAAATTTAGTTAAAGAGTTGTACCCACCACCCGCGAAATCAGGAATCGTTTACCAACTTTATTGGTTTATTGTGCATACTATTCAAGCGTATTTGTTAGTTTAATATGCACAATTAAAGTCTCAATGGCCCAATACAATTAAAAACGTATTTAAGCCACAGACAATGGAAAAATAATTGTCTTATTCATACGCATACACCGGTCTACTGGATGAATTGCCTTTTCTACACTAGATAATACTGACAAATGTATGTAAATAATGGACCAAGTATTTATATCAAAATGGCAAACTGACTGAAATTTGGAAAGTATTGAAAATGACGGTGGTTACAACCATTTCGTTAGCCTACTCAGTGTTTGACTAATAAGCATTGTGCCAGAGATGCAAGATTCACAGACTACGGCTGAAGAGTCTCCTAATTAAGAAAACTCATTCTAAAATAGAGGAATTGCAAACGCCAGCGAAACAGATGTGAATCACGCAAAATGAGTTTCCTGTTTTATCCGAATTATCATTAATATCAAAATGACAGTAAAGACTCACAGACTAAATTCAAAAACATAACTTCAACAAGCAACTTCCAGAACGCACACTTCACAGAAAAGTTAAAATGTGATAGGGTTTAGAGTGATGCGCATAACAATTTAAATGAAATGGTCCTATTTAATTTACAGCTCTGCGCAAAACATGCATTTTGATGGTTCTCTGCAGCATGGATACAAATCGGAAATAATATATATATTCTTTTGGGATGCGAGCCTTAATAAAACTCACAATACCCTTTCCATGTTCAAACTGAAAAAGAAATTCTTTCAGATACAAGAACCGTTTCTTTCTCATAGATCTAAAAATGAACATCTATTTCTATATAGATTGAATAACAAAACAAAATCGAACAATGTAAAAATTATTCTTCCTTTATTTTTTGGTCTTTTAATATATATATATATATATATATATATATATAGATTTATTTGTACATATTGAAGTGTACCATGAATATATATATATATATATATATATATAAAATTACATTGCGACTCTATGTACGTAAAAGCTATGTTATTGCACAAGAATTCAAAGATGGTTTGTACTGAGTATGTATCTCAGAAGCAACGGCATATTTTTAAACAGCATATGATACACAAATTTACTCCATTTTCCTAAACCACGATCTCAAACTATTTTGAACAGGTATCATAGATCAGTACACTGAATTTAACGAATAATATGAAACTAGTCATACATAATCATCCAACAAGCCCAATCACTATCATCATGTAGTATATTTCATTTGTGAAACAGATGATTTATGTCCAACGATCACGTAAACGCTGTAGAAACAGAAATAAATAAATACGGCCAAAAGAAATAAAATTAAAATGTCTCTGGAATTGTTAATCAATGTATATATATATACGTCATTAGCGTTTTCAACAAAAAAAATTAGCATGTCATGTACATTATGTTATGATTTTATTTGCATTCTGAAAGCGTGCTGCATCTGCACATTTGCCTTAAATATACCTGTATATGGAATATTTACATATTCATAGAATAATTTTAACTGCGATAAATTCATAAACCAACTATAATTCGGTATGGTCTGATTACTCGAAGAAAGAATATACAAATACAATATTGAGGAAATCTTAAGAGACAGCTACCGTAAATTTAAAAAAATACTGTTTCTCGGTTTTAATACCCATAATTCATAACATGCAAATCTTAAACGTATATACAGATATCGATGCTCGGTGCATACTTTTAATCAAACTGAATTAGTAATGGCTGTACAAAAAACTTATCAAAAATGTTTCCACTAATTCAATTTTATGAAAATGCACTATCAGTAAGAGAAAACACAATTCAAATCCGCATAGAAATTTAAACATCCATGACTTTACTCGTGGCAATCGGTAACCGGTTAACCACCCACGGATTTTGATAGTCGAGTGGTGAGGGGACACCACTTGTACCAAATTCCCAGGAAACTCCATGAAATGTCATTGGAGCCGGCTTATCCTCCAAAAGGAGTCAGCCGCAGTAAAGTAAAGTAAAGTAAGGATTTTAATAGATCTGTGAAATAGGAAATAGTAAAACACCAAAAGGTGTAGCAACTGATGACTGCATGGTTCAAAACACTACCCAATAGGTTTTGCAACACCAAAATTAAAATTGAAATATAATTTAAAGATGACTGCAGTATCTGGAGACAATTTAAACTCAAAACAATCAAAATGACGGGTGCTCGAGTTGGGTGAAAACGCATGAGCACACAATCCCCAACCAACAGTGCACGCGTTCAATTAACGTTTTCTCAAGTAGCCACGAAATTAGTCTTGTTTAGCCTTGTTAAGGCGCTCGTACTCTATATGCTCCAGAAAGAACCCAATCTTCTCCTGAACGCGTTTGCAACCAGACAACGAGAACAATTTAGCGTCAGGCGGTGACCAATCCAACTCTTCAACCACAAATCTTGTAAGCCTTTCAAGATGAGCATCAAGGTCGCTACGTGCTGTTGGTGTCAAATTCGAGTGGAACTCTGGAAGTAAGTTATGGAAAACGTTTGACTTTTTAGCATACCCCGTGTCAATCAGTATACTGAGGATGCATCTTTGCACATGCTCGAATTCCAGCGGCAGGAAAGGGACCACTGCAGTAATCAGGTGCTTCTTCAGCAGATGATTCATATTATTATCTAAAAGGATGGTAAATTGCAGTCATAAATTATGCATATTAGTTAATTTATGCTAAAATAATTGTATTTAATGACGATTAACGTAAGCAAATCGAATTTTTAGAACTATGCGACTAGAGAAGGAGAACCAAATGGACACGTTTCAAACGTTATGCATAGTTAAATCAATAAATTAAGCAAATCAAATTTGTCCTTGAGATATTCTAATCAAAAAACGACATAAATATCACGTGTTTGCAGCAAAGAATGGTGATGTGCAAGCATCTTTAAATAAGCCTATGATGGTGTAAAAACACGAACGCCCAATGCGATAAAAACGAATTTAACGCATTCAGCACGTGTAAAACTTTCTCCAGCTTCGGATACCTTTGAAAATCGCAATATATTCAGAAATGTATGTAGAACCTATTTGTTCATGAAATTACATTACCATGTTGATCCCTAATAGCATGCTAAGAAACTTGAAGTTTTTCTTCTCCATGATCAACATGGACTAACAGCTGTTGTGTACTGTTTCTTCTATGTGAGCTAAATAATTGCCTTATTTTATAACTCAATCACCTGAAAGTGGAAGCGAAATCTCTACTGTAGGAAAAGATGGTGCATTCTAAATTCTAGGAATAAATGTTTGCATGCGTAACGATTACAAAGGCAGTAGAAATTGACACTCATAGTAGCTAATCAGAAAGCTAAATTGACAAGTTCATAGAGATCTACAAAAAAACAAATGGAAACAATTGTTTTAGTTCTCAAATATATAAAATGAGGCAATAAAAAATATGATCGAAAATTACCAGATCTTTTGAAACTCTCAATCAAAATACAACAATAGTGATTCATTACACAAAGGAAAGATTTACACGCATTTATTTGCTGAAATAAAGAAGAAACTCGCTTAGCTTATATTCCTGCAGTTAAAACAATAATTTAAAATAACTAATGTAATCTTATCCTGACAGACTGATAATCCAAGCCGCACAGAGAATGAGTGCAAGACTCCGAAGCAAATGTGCTAGTTCGAGCCACGTTTGCGACAATTCTAGTGAAAAAATGATGTGCCCGATAATAAAAACCCGATCTACTTAATGAAATGCATTGTAATTTTCAGTTTATACTGACAACATATAATAAAATCTTTCCATAATACTTTAATGTTATATATATATATATATATATATATATATATATATATATATATATTCTAATTAGGAAGAAAAAACATTAATAACAAAGTGGATAAAGGCCATTTATTTCGTGAATACTAATCATCTCTTATACAATCATACATATATATACATTTTGGGTTTACAATTGATTATGCTAGTGATAACAAATCTGACTCGCTTTTACTTCTGTTTCTTGTTTTGGCTGGTTGGTAAATGTGTATGCGTTTGTGTTTGTGTGTGTGCGTATTTGCATGTAAAGGTCATTCTCGCAGTATTGCAAAGTGATGTCTGAGATCTTGTCATTATTGTTTTGATGGCTTGAGAATTAACCATTTGTGCGCATTGTTCACTGTTACATGTACGAGTGATATTTTTCCCAGTGTAGTTGATCGTTTCACCTTGTTGCGCAAATTCGTATTTTTCACATAGTAACAGCGCCAGTGTGGATTGAAGTGTTGAACGCTCATATTGTTTGGAAACTTAATGACAAGATCTCAGATGTCACTTTGCAATACTGCGAGAATGACCTTTACATGCAAACACTCATACACACAAACACAAACGCATCCACACCAATCAGCCAAAACAAGAAACAAGTAAAAAGCGAGTCAGATTTGTTGTCACTAGCATAATCAATTGTAAACCCAAAATGTATAAATATATATATATATATATATATATATGTATATATATATGTATTGTAAAGCGATGATTAGTATTCACGAAATAAATGGCCTTTATCCACTTTGTTATTAATGTTTTTTCTTCCTAATTAGACATATACTGTGTAAAATTAAAAGGCATGGACATTATAAATATATATATATATATATATATATATATATATATACCAATTTAAAAATGAAAACATTTGTTTCAGTTCTCAAATATATATATAATGAGGCAATAAAAAATATGATAGACAATTACCAGATTTTTTGAAACTTTCAATTAAAATATTTTCCATTTCCTTATAGTTGAGAAGGTCTCTTGGTTTGCCCGCCATCAATTGCTCGTATACTTTGATATTGATTTCCGAATCACCAAAATTACTATATGAGAAGCACAATAAGAATTACAGAACTAGATCTAAAAATCTAACATGTAGAAAATATTGAAATCCTATTAAATTTATGAATAAATTTTTGCTCGATTTTCATTATTGTTAGGTATGGTACAAGAATGGCACGCTGAATTTCCGTTAGTCGGCACAAGTAAAACACGTGACTACGGCTTTTGACTGTACCAAAAGGCAAATGGTAGCTCGCAGTTTGAATGATGGCAAAAATTATTCCTTAAACCGAATGTGGCAACGTCATTAATCGCCTCCTGAAATAAGTGCATGGCAGTATAGACTGGATTAACACATTCGTTAAAATTGTATTACTTTAGTCCCAGAAAGGTTTAAGACGACGCCGGTACGAATGAATAAAAACTGTCATTAGTCTGGACGCAACTTTTAGAAATACGTTATAATTGAAAAATACTCTGCTAGTTTGAATCTTTAAAAGTACACCTAACGCCTCGTCAGTTAAAACACCATCAAGCTCCAACAATGACCCAGGAAAATCGAGTTAATAATACTAATACTACCGCTACTACTACTATTACACAGAAATGCACATGATTAAAAACGGGTGCTTTTTTCTTGCATAATTGTGAAATTCAGTTTTGTGAGTTGCATATCAAAACAGGATTTTTCATATCAAATGAGGCATCAAGACGGAGCTAGTTTGACAAATAGTTATTTGCCTGTCCGATATGAGAAACTAACTCCAATGAAACATCATCAGTATAGCCAGTCATAAAGGCAAAGCGCCATTATAACAACGATAAGCTTCATTTTCAAGTGGAAGTTCGAGTTAACAATAATTGATTGTGTTGCCGGAGGCAGGCCTTAAAGTAAATGATAGATTAATTGGATCATTTTAGCTGTACTCACAGTAAATTAGAAATTTCATTGAAAATTGGAGAATTAACTGAGTTCAAGATTGCTGAGAATATAAATATGCATGAAATAAGACCGACCTGCACTAATTATTTTGCATCGCTATTGGCCTATTCACGTTAAATAATCATTTTACTCACAAACCAAACAAGCCCAGTTAGCAAAGCAACCCGCCTACTATGCCATAATTTCAGCTCTTACTAATCAAATCAAATGAAGTATTCCATGTGATTTTAAAGCCAACTCACTAAATATAATATATACCGAGCCCGTAAAGGCACCAACACTACCATTATTGTGTCAGATACTGATAACAACACTATAGTTGCCTAGTCGGTGCATGGTATCAACACAATGAATTTAAAGATAAGCTAGAGTTCACCAAAATTCAGAAGTTCAACTAATTTTAAACACCTATAACTCAGGAAAATCTACACACTCTGGCCTTCATCGATATGAATTATGACTAATCGCGGTAATCATGATATAATAGAAAGATAAAGTTTGTTTTTTTGAAGGAGTTGCATTGATGCGCACCTGGAATAATTGTAATTACCTGATCTGCGTTTTGACTAACGCAGCTTTCATTGTTCCAGTAATTTTCTTTCATCAAGATATTTCGGCCTTGCTTACCGTAGGCCTTCATCAGTTGCATTTCACGAAACAAATGAATCAAGTGTGTTATTTCCTCTAGTCATAATATTTATATACCTCAGACTGACTTTTCATTAGATATTCGCGTGTCACATATGTGTGTGTGTGTGTGTACATTTTCATAACCGTTGTTGTCTATAAATAATATATATATATATATATATATATATATATATATATATATATATATATATATATACCAATATGTATTCCGTGTTGCCCACCAAGTAACTAATTAGTTCAAGTATGACCAGAAAGATAAACCAGTCAGCATGAACGAAAAGTATAATTTCATGTGCACATTCATTTCGTGCTTGCTTGCGAGTCATATAATGGGAGCCGGTATTACGCCCTATATCCAATATATACTTGGGGGAGGAATTTGTGACAATTGGACAGTACAATCACCTATAAGTGTAAATCTACAGTAGTAGAGCTAACTTCCCATAAAGTCTTCGAAAATGCGACTTCAAATCATATATAATCATAGGAGGACAAGCCGAGTCTTTCTTCAGGTTTCCTTTATAGCGTTGCAGATGCTGTCGAGCAGAAACATAGTCGTCTATAAAGGTATTCTGCACAATTGTATTCGTTTTCAATGCACGGATATTCGCGCGCAATACAGACTGCAGCAAGCAGCGTAACTTAGTCCTACTCATTGAGTTTGTACACCACCCATAATTGCATTCTCGCATCTTGGGCATACGATAACCACCGCCAGCTTACCACAATGTGGTCTTTTTAATACGATGACATGTCACTGTCCAAGCTGCATATTTTACATCGCTGCACCTTATAGCAAGATGCCGATTGTGAATCTAACGAATAGGGTCGATACAATCAGGTTAAATCTCAGAACTAGCTAGAAGAGACTGATACCGAAGCACAGCTAATTCCAGCCAGGACAGATCTTCCTAATGTTTTACAATACAGTCTTAACTTAGTTTAGCGTTGAAATCACCGCCAAACACAAGATGTCAGAATTCCGCTCGAAGCCAAATAGGATAGCTTTGCGACACAGACAAACAGCTTACCTACGCGGAACAAACCATAATCCAAACAATAACTGATAGATCTGTGAAGTAAACTTTTCGCTACAGCACATGACAGAAGGAAGGTGACACAATACCTGGATCACTCTCGCATTGAGATGACAGAAGCATAAGCTTACTCTGTGAGCTAGGCCTGAGTGATATATTGTGGAAGCAGAAGGCAATTCACATGGAAACAAGCTGTATTGATACTGCGATTATTGTTCAGCAATCGTGAAAGAGGGAATAGCTTGCCAGGCAAGAGACGTCACATTCAAAGAGCCATTAGATGAAATATGTTTTGGACTAAAAAGCATACGAGGACCAAAACAGATTACTGAAAGTCCGATTTGATAAACAAGAGGCAGCGCCGCCAGTCTCCATTCTACATATTTCTTGAAGTCATGCATTTGAGCACGGATTTTACTACCTATAAAAACGAAACAGGCCTATCAGACACAAACTGATCTCTGATTGGATGTTTTAAGTTACTGCTCATTATTTATTCTTCGTACAGTACGCGCCAATATTGATCCTTCTTCAGATTATCATAATGCGCCTTTAACCCTGATAGGCAGTTTCAAGTCTATCCGCAGTAGCTTACTTTAGCTTCTTCATCAGGCGACTCGCCAATAAAGCAATCCTTTTTATCATACGCGTCAGCCAATACACATTGGAATCATAATTAGTTTTGTTTTTCATGCTTGATTGATGGACTATAAGAGGACATCAGTTCGCACATAAACAGTGGGGTTGGATTATTTACATTCATTCTAATCTTAGATGACCTTCCAATCAAGGTTTGTAAGGCCCAAAATTCCAGTTAGTTTAACTTCCGTTTTCCTTATCTTAAATGGCTTGCCGCCAAAGCAAAATCTAGCACCACTGCCCCAAACTGGCGTTGATATCAGTTTTCACATTTCGCGGAAAGCCTGACACCATTAAATTCAATATATAACAATTAAATATTGTTTGCTGCGGAGAACTAATATATATGCAAGTATGTATTAGGTGTTGCGAACCTAGTAACAAATTAGTTCAGATGCGACCAGAAGGATAAACCAAAGACAGCATGAACGGAAAGTATAATCGCATGCACATTCTTTTAGTGCTTACTGGTATTTCGCCCCTTAACCACTATATATTTGGGTGACTAATGCAGGATAATAGGACGATAAAATCTCCTGGACGATAGTGTAAACCAGCAGTAGTGAAGCTAACATTATATAAAGTCTCGACAATGCGACTTCAATGCTAACTCACTCTATATTTATATATATATATATATATATATATATATATATATATATATATATATATATATATATATACCGAGTCTGTAAAGGATACTAACACTATGGCTATCGTGTTAGTAACCGATACCAACATTATTGTACCGAAAAGATACATGGTACTAACACTATGATTTCCGAGTCGGTACATGGTACCAACATGATGGATATCAATTTATGCTATAGTTCACCGAAATTGAGAATTACAACAATTTCTGAACACCTGTTACTCCAGTAAATCCATACACTCTGGCCTTGATCGATATCAGTTATCACATTTCGCGGTAAGCATGACATCATTAAATTCAATATATAACAGTTAAATACTGTTTGTTGCGGAGAGCTAATATATGCAAGTATGTATTAGGTGTTGCGAACCTAGTATCAAAGTAGTTCAGATGTAACCAGAAGGATAAATCAAAGACAGCATGAACGGAAAGTATAAACACATGCACATTCGTTTCGTGCTTACTGGCGACTTATCAGTAGGAGCCGGTATTACGCCCTTTATCCACTATATATTTGGGTGAGGAATGTAGGATAATAGGACGATACACATTGGTCTAGGAAATTGTATCGTCCTATTATTCTACATTCCTCATCCAAATATATAGTGGTTAAAGTGCGTAATACCGGTTCCTACTGATGAGTTGCCAGTAAGCACGAAACGAATGTGCATGAGATTATACTTTCCGTTCATGCTGTCTTTGGCTTATCCTTCTGGTCACAACTGAACTAATTTTTTACTAGTTTCGTAACTCCAAATACATACTTACTTGCGTTAATGTAAAAATATCTTATCCATACGACATCCACCTGGATCAAATCTCACTTGCTCTTTTATTGTATGTGATCCACGCATAGACGCGAGATAATGTACGATAAGCGAAGCAAATAAAGTAGATATAAATGGAGTGAAGCATATATCACGACGAATATCGCACGAATTACGATTGCCTTTGTAAGGAAAGGAATGGTGTTCGACAAACTCCAAGAAATCCGTACAATCCACTTATTCCACATAGAACGCAAAAGATTAGTCAACGTGTCAAAAATTTTACCACCACAATCGTTAAATAAAGTCGAATTCATGGCATTGGAGCTTGGAGATTTTCTATGTTTCAGAGTAAAGATCACATACCATACGTTTAATTCAGTTTATTCGAAATTAGCGTTCTAAATTGTTGGGAAGTACATACTGTCGGAAATCAGGACTGAAGCAGGTGTCCAAAAAATTGACCTCTGAAATATTTAGTCAACCTAACGAGACGAAATATTTTATCAGTTATTAGATTATCGTTACAATCATTGATTGTTTCGCTAATCATTAATTTTTTCGAACCTATTATGCGAATAATTTGAAACAAACATCGATTGCTAAATTATGCAATGGCTTCTTCCATCTCCAACCGTACTACTCAAAAAGGAACCAAGAACAACGCTAAGACTGTCCTTAGGTTGGCGTCTAAAATCCTGCAATAAAGAAGCATAAGTTTATGCATTATATCTTCTGATTTCTTGACATGAGTAACTGTGGAAGAACGGCAAAACTCGCAAAATTAAATGAACAATGCGTAACTCCGCTCGCATAAGAGTTGCGCAGTTGATGAGAATATGAATTTGAGTAACGAAAGATCCAACATCACATCGCTAACTAACGGAATAATAATGACTGCCAGTGATATTAAAAGCCGAACTAGCAGGAAATAGAGACATAATTTCAAGAACCTCGACATAATTTTGAGACTTAATCATGAATTCTACGGGAGGCTGCAGTAACACATACAGTAGTGAATATATTGTTCATTGCGGATCATATCTTAATCTATAATTCGTCAGAATTTTTTGTATCAGGGCCAGGAACCATCGATTTTTATTCATATTTATGGAATGTGAAAATATAAAAGGGATATGTGCATGGTCGAAGTCGACATCTATTTTCCAAAATGAGTGAGTCCTAGATGCAACCACATAAAAATTATCATTAAGGCGAGAAAGCCGTCAGTTTTGATTTTTTTTTCCTGAGCCTATCTACATAAAATGAAAAGACGTCCGGCATTTTTGTTAGAAGGACAATGTACAAACACATTACGCTTTATATCACCTATTACTATTATTGTATTGATATTATTCGTTCTTCCTTTTTTCATAGATATGCATCCGTCTCTGGATGCTGTTGTATTACTTTGAACGTGTAGTTAATGTTTATTATAAAAAAATTTAAACTTCTTAGTAACACTGAACTCAAGGCTTCATATGATATTGTAATGGCGTATAACAAATAACGACCAGATATATTCTACCATTGCTATAATAAAATAGCACGGACTCACAGAGCGCCAGGTCAGTTTCGTTTAACATAATCTTCATTTCATAACCTGTAACGGCCAGACAGATCAGGCGGTATCGATCACTTTACACTCGACCAACTATTTTAGGCAGCAGCTAGCAATGGCTAGATCCCGAAAAAGCCTACTCAAGAAATAATAAGTCTTATATTAACCGAGTTTAAAATATACACAAATGTTGTTTTAAATCAGTCGCACACAAATAGACAAAAGTAATACTAGTTAAATATACTGACACATTCTGTCTACTAGAGTAGCTTTCTCGAACCTCGTCATTTATAGAGAAACGCGAATATTTCATTTTGCCTTAAATTTCGTGTCTACAATGTATCTGTACGCGCAGTTTTACTATACGCTAGTGAAAATTGGCCTCTTAGAGTTGATGATTTGAGACGCTTACAAGTATTCGATAATCGCTGTTTGAGAAGTATAGCAAATATTAGTTACCAACAACAAAAAACTAACGTTGACATCCGTAGTCGTATTTTTGGATCTGACAATAAGTGCTAGAAAAACAAATAAGGCTACATCAACTTCGTTGGCTCGGTCACGTTTTGCGTATGCCTTCATTTCGATTGCCCAGTAAAGCTCTGTTCTCTCATCCAGAAACAAACTGGCGTAAGAAACAAGGTGGGAAGATTTTGACATGGCAGAAACAATTGAAGTCACTTACATCCAAATTGGGTAGTATAGGACCCACTCGTCTGCCAGGATGGGGTCCTCGTGCGCATCATAGTTCTTGGTTAGAAACCCTTAGCGATATTGTTGCAGATGTCTAGTAGAATCATCTTCGTAACTTTCTTTTCTTAGTAGGGCAAAGTTAACTGCGAGTTTTGGTTTGGTTATGACGTGATACAGTGAAATCCGCAAGGAAGCTGTATTGCTGATGTCGCCTTGCCCGAATGCTAACTTGGCCATAATGGTGTTGTGGAGAGGTTTAGTTTGCCTCATTTCTGTGAGTTATCCTGATAAATTTACTCATAGTAGCAAGGTATTCCTTCTCTCTCTCTCAAATCTCAATAATAATTTGTTTGATATATTTCTATTTTTTCACTCCTTATGGTTATATGGCAGTGAAACATTAATCACTTTTGACTTTTGTATGGCTGGACATGATGATGATGTCTGCTTTAGGCATCGTCAGCACACGTGTATAAAACATATTATATAATTTAAAACCCAAATTGACAAATGTCACTGTTATCAATTAGTTTTGCTACATACCCAAGAAAGATAAATATCGCTTTTTTAAAATTGACACCTTCCACACTGTCGCGATGCTCTAGAAAGGCGGATAGGCTATTTATCGCTGAAGCTGGCATTTGTTGAATTTCATCGAAGACAAAAATGGAACGTGGGCATTTGGCTCCAGCTTCCAATAGTTTAGCCTGTATAGTCATCTACAATAAATAAGGAAACAGGTATATTTATACTCATAATTTGAAGGTTAATATACTTAAGTTTTATCAAATTGTGCAACTTATCAAAAGCAAAATGAGCAAAAACAAAAGTCAAGAAAATGCTTCATATCCTTCTTATTCACGTTATAAGGAAACCACAGTACTCAATAGGATATGTATTTATTAGTTAGGCATATAATATGTATTATGATGTAGCTAAATGCCATTAATAGCATCTATGTTGTGGCACAAACGGGCATTTCAAGCAAGCTCAAAGATTTCAACCGCTTTCAGGAACGAATGTTGTTTAAAATATTAACTTTAGAATAATATCCATTTTTGGAAGATTGGTGAAACTTGCAGAACGTAAATCAACATTTACCTGCCAAGAATTGTTCATCAGCGATAAAACCGAAGAAGCCTTCAGATGATGTATCATAGCATATGTTCAGAATGGCATATATACGTTCGTTTTGTGATATTCATGTAGAAACTCCTGGAGTTGGCAGCAATCATTGTTTGCACGACCTATGCAAGGTGTACAGACACTTGTCTCACAGTGAATCATTGTCATTTGTTGTTTGTACTGTCCTATTATCCCACCAAAATATATAGTGGCTAAAGGGTTTAATACCAGTTTCTACTGATGAGTTGCCAGTAAGCACGAAACGAATGTGCATTAGATTATACTTTCCGTTCATGCTGCCTTTGGTTTATCCTTCTGGTCACAACTGAACTAATTTGTTACTAGGTCCGTAACACCTAATACATACTTACATATATATTAGTTCTCCACAACAAACAGTATTTAACTGTTAAATCACTGTCATTTGTTTAAGAATTATTCAAAATATACAATTGATATAATAGGCATAGTTATATGGGATGCCACTCTGATATTTCACATCACTTCGTGAATCCCATAATGAATTCGAGCAAGGCCGGTTAATACAAAGGCGATAATACAGAACTACAAAGAACTGCAGAGATATAAACACATGCAAACGCCAACGTTCAATTCGGCGATGCGGAATTATCTTAAAATCTGGCATTATTATTTCTAATTTGCTTATCCGTGTTTGCTCCGATAAGACATATTTTCTGACAAGCAATCGTATTAGCATTTATTCATTCAATCTCCTTATAAACCATTGATATAAAAAATACTTTCGCTGGCATATGATGAATTCCATTTTAGCGCAGTACTTTCTTAACGATATTTCATATTGGTATTTCTCGAGGATATCTTATTTTAGACTTAGTTACAAGGCCCATAATTTGTCTCCACCGGTAGCTAATAATTAGCATTTAGAAAAATTACTGAATATTTTAATCTAAATTTAATTATTAAGTGCCGGAAAATTTATTTTATTATTATCAATAATAATACTAATCGAATGTTAGTTTTATTCGTGATACGCAAAAGAAAAGAAAGAACATTCCATTTTAAAGTTATGGTGTGATAATTCTATTCTATCCGATAGTCTAGATTCCGATAAGGCAACATAGAATACGGAATTAACTTAAAATCGAAATCAAGTGATATCGGAGACCCTGAATGTACGAATTGCTAAAGCCAAAACAGCCTTTTCAAGTCATCGGTACATATTTCGAAAAGAAGTTATATCACTATATCTTAAAGGTTCTATGTACAGTCCATCTGCGCGTGCTGGTTTAATATGCGCTAGCGTAACTGGCTTTCAATGTTAAAGGTCCTAGATTTTTTAAAAAGATATTTGATCACATATACACGAACAGAGTAGCACATATAGCTAGCCAACAACAAATAAATAACTCCGACGTAAGCATCTTTGTTTACGCTACAATAAATGTTCCTCAGTTTTACGATCTTTGACATATTTTAAGTGTATTTACAAACACATCGCTCACTAGGCGTTAACTCTTATCCAGCGCGAGATGACTGTGAGCATCAAAACGAACAGACTGTACCGTGGCAAAAGCTATCAATGCCAGCTACAATAACGCTGGCAAAATTAGGATCCATTAGTCCTTTAGGATGCCATCCATTATCTTATCAAAATTCATTGTTGGAAGAATTGGTAAATGCCAAAGCGAATATAGCTGTGGCGATATTTTGGTAGAATAATCCTTTATACAACTGTTCTATTTTATTGCTGCCAGAGTTTACCGCTAGATGAGGTCGTTTTATTAAGAGGGGCAGTAATAATCGCAAGTAATCAGCATCGCAGTTTTCCGTTTGCCTTTTTGTTCACTTGACCTAAAGTGTGTGGGATGTATCGATGTCCAGGCAACCTCCTTTCGGTGTATTGCTTACGTAGGATAGAACCGTCCATTCTCTGGGAAATAATTTTTACCTCGTTAACAGGTTTGTTTGATGCTTATGTTCTTTTTAAATTATCGGCTTTTATGATGATGAAAATCTTTTTATAACAGTTGCAGTTAAATAAAACTTAAACCTGATATCTCTACTTTAGCCAATCTATTTAGAACACTATACATAGATCCGACTGTTGAATTTTGTTCATATTTGAATATGACAAACAATATTTGTTAAATTTGCGTCAGAAACCAATCCAGCTGTGCACAGCAAAAGTTAAGCACGAAAAAGCACCAAGAATAGCAAAAATGGAACTTACAGTTACATTTTCAGCATTTTTACTCTGTCGAAAAGAGACGGTAGAGTCATATGAATGATAGAATCTGCTTTTGGAACCCTTTTTTAACAGGCTTTCCACAATAAGACTGGCCGCGTGGTTTTTGCCAACTCCAGTATAACCACAGAACAAGAATGTAAGTGCTTTGGTAGGAGCATCATCTTTTAAATGGGCCTGCATTGAAGTTAAAAAAATAGCTTAGGGACCAACAAATTGAAATCGGATACAAGCTAGATTAAAAGTAAATTTAAGAGATAATTTCTCATTCTTGCAACATATGTATCTAAATCATGTATGTAAACGGAGGATAGTTTCTCGAAACGTGAACTCAAAGAAGCAGGGGACGGTTACTAAAAAATTAATACTTCTTCACAGTATGTATGAAGGCTAGAAACACACTATCACTACCAGCTACTCTTCATAGAGCTAGGTCGTTCGACTCCGGAAAATAATACCAGATAGAACGTAATATTTCTTTCAAGATATAGAAAATCAAATTCTCTTAGTTGTACACGGGCAGTTACACAAAGATCCGATTCTTCACACTTTCCGATTTTGTTTTGTCTTTGATCGGGTTGACTTGTTTTTACTTCAACTGGAAATGCGGTTCTATCACATCTTTGTGATAGAACCGCATTTTCAGTTGAACAAAGAAGAAGTCAACCCGATCAAAGACAAAACAAAATCGGAAAATGTGAAGAATCGGATCTTTGTGTAACTGCCCGTGTACAACTATTACCCGCGTACGCAAAACGCGGCATTGAATTGATTGAAGTGTACACACCGCAACAAAATTTCAAAAAATACTTGAATTCCTTATCGACAGGAAAGTGTGACGTTTTTTACAACTTATTCTTTACATTAAATTATAGCTCACATTTAGAATTAAAATGTATCCAATAAGCAAAAATATTTCTGCAGTCATCACATCGCTGCGCGTTATAGAAGGATACTTATTGTGATGACGAAAAATTGAGTCCACAGCCATATTAAAGATAAGAGCAAGTTTGGAAAGCCGGGTGCCGTTATCAATACTATTGTCAGCCATGGTTCATTTTACTACAGCTCCATTTCCGTCTAAACCTAGTTTGGCGACGAAATCGACGACAATCAATAAGGTACCGGAAAGCCGGTCAAGACCATTAGTCAAATCTGACAGATGTGCAGTATTAATGTAGGGTATCACAATGGTATTTTCGACTCCAAAAACCAACTTGCCTAGGCGGAAGCAAGCATAAGCCAAACAGAAGCTTATAGCTCTCCAGTCAAGAAGGGCTGCCTGTGCAGCGCTGAATGGGAGAAAGGCGACTTCATATCTGGCTGGATCACTCACATTTGGATGACAAAATATTTACTTAGCCCGTAAACTAGGCACGACTATCTTCAAAAAATTCGGGTTTGCTGGATATCGCACTTGTGTAGTTTAGCAATCGTAAATTATAGACTAGCTTGCAAGGCAAGCACATTCACATTACAAAAAAGAATGAATCAAATTCAGTTTAAAAGCATTGCTTCTCTAGCAGATAATGTTATACCTGTGCCAACATTATAGTATTGACCAAACAATATTCACCATCCATTGTCATGCCAGCACTGCATTCCAACAAATCCTACATAAGCTGATTATTGCTTTAAATCTGCAGACCTGGGAAAGTTGTTTGGTATCAATCAACTCAAGGCTTAAACAATAATTGATTGCGCGAGTGATGGTAACAATTCTTTAAATCAAATTTGCGAGCTTGAAGTAAACACCAATCCCATTTTATTTAACCAACTGACGGTAGCTTTGTTATGTTGTTTGATGTCTGGTTAAATACAATGGGATTGGTGTTTACTTCAAGCTCGCAAACTCAAGGCTTATCCAATCTATGCATGAAAAGAAAAACTACGTCTACTGTCAATCACCTGTAATTCTAGTTAAGGCATAAACTAAGTCCAAACTTATAAATTTGTTCACACAAAATGTACAATTAATCTCTGATTCAGACAAAGCATAAACATGTTTTGAATTTGATCTCTATGATGAATTTATGTATAACATTCTCGTGGAGAAGATTATATAAAAAAAATATTTTTATTCTTAGGTTTAGCACATAAAACTTACAGCAAGATGTAAATATATTCTTTCTGCTGCTATGTGTTGCCCAAATAACTTCGAAGCTATATTACGCTGTAGTCCTTTAATTAAATAAGTAAGCTTACGTTCAAGTGCGTCACTATTGTACGCATATGTACAGCTTTCGTCTATCGCATATTCAATGTAATTTTTAAGAAAATAGCCAGAAATTATTGAAGCAACAGCACCAATAGCTACAACAGGCACGCCATCAGTGTTTAATTTCCAAATCAATAATATATTAATTGAATACAACAAAATATAATGACAAAAACGCATTCTGGGCAACTGTATATGAGAAAAATCTACACGGGTTCGAAAAATAATGCAACCTATCCAATTCGCAAACGGTACAGCACACGAGGTACGAGACCTCTAGATAAAAATTAATTAGTAATTTCAAATTGGTGTAGAAAAAAGAGAAGAAAAATGAACCGAAAACATGTAACGATCACGCAAGAGGTACGAAGAGCTCGTTTCTATAAACGGAAAAAAGATTCTTTTAATGAAAAAAGTCATTGAACAAGTAAATAAACGAGACTTAAAAAAGGCTGTTACAAATTTTTTCTGAGCAATCACAGTACTAAAAAAATAGTTTTTTCTGTAAACAATGTCTAAGAAATTTTTTTATGTAAACAAACATAAGACTTTGCAGCAAACAATTAATTACGAGGAAGTACGAATTATCGTGCAGTTGGGTTGTCAGTATTTTGTGCTTGGCGTTTTTGATCTTGTATGGAGTATCAAATAAATTAATTTGAACTCGGGTGAAACGCAACGACCGGAGAGAGCGTGCTTGTGGTTTTCAACATTTTTCTCTACTTTCGAATGATTTCGGGTTTTATTTTGTTTTTATTTTTTCAGATTCTCGGGATTTCTTGTCTGATTTCTTCTCCAGAATACTCCAGGAATCTACCTACACATTATTTTGGAATCTACCTTCAGTTATCACGGATCTATTTCTAGCCCACCCGATTTTTCCGTTTATTTCTACATTTTAATACCTATTCTTTTTTTTCGCTCAGCAATACTCTTTCTTTTCCTCTCTTTTACCGTAAACAATATTAATTATACTCTTCTATCTATCTCCATCATGAACCAAATTTCGTCGCCAGCCCCCATCTCCCCGCTCCTCACCCAAAAGATTATCTCCAATATTTCTGTTCTCCAACAGCAAATGGCGGATATCACAGGGTTACTTGGAGCATTGACTGGCAACCTTCCGGTCTCCTCCGTTCAGCCCCATCTGTTGCGTCAAGCAGATACGTTTCTGAATGGGGTAGCCAGGGAGGTTGCCCTACGAAACCACAACAAGCGAAACCTCTTTCTCTGGTCTCCGCGCTCCCCTCTCTCAAAGGACGATCTGGCCTCAGATCTCATCCGTCAAATAGGGGAAAACTTCAGCCAATTAAAAGAGATCTCCTCGGGAAAGGGCCGAGCCTTCATCCTCTCCTCACACAAAAGACTGTCCGACGATGAGTTTCGTCATCTCAAACTACATTCGCCCATCTTATCATCCGGACAAGTCAAACTCAAACGAGACTACACTCTGCTACAGAGGACTCTTGAGAATGCACATACTCACACACCGGACACCACCCCTCCTCCAGCTCCTCACGCCTTTCCGGGCTGGAGCAATCCTAAGAAAAGCCGTTCAGTTCACGGCGGACTCCTTGGTGACGCACCTTCCTCCAGTCCACCCCCACTCACACCTTCCCGATTTGAAGGCCTTCCCCTCACCTTTAGCCCTTACTCTGCAACCAGTCCCCCTACACTAGCTCAAGCTTTACCACGTCGTCGTGGCCGACCACGCCGCGCTAAACCTCATAATAACGCACCTTCACTCCCAAACCCGTCCACCAGGTCTACATCCCCTCGAAAGGTTACCTTTGTGACAGATGCTATGAATCAGAAACTGAAAAACGTAAGTCTACGAAGACCAAGCAAAACTTCGAGCCAGCCCCATCAAATTCATCTCCCCCTACTGAATCCACCATCGTCCCCACCCTGGACAGTTCCGCCCCAGCTCCTGATCTTTCCCCGTCCTTGCTCGCCCCCCCAACGCACCTTCCGAGTGCCCCCTCGAACACAGATATCTCGCCCCCTCTTGCTTTCAAACCCTACAACTGCCTCACCCACCTGATAAACGAGGGACAACAACAGAAATCCGAATCGACTCTGACCACTCTATCCTTGTCAACAAGCGGTCTGTCACCCTCATCAGCCCTAGATCTCGCTCAACCCGCCAGCGAAAAGCCCCCGCACGCTTCTCCTCTCCGATCTAGCCATCCCTCTCTCAAAGCGCTCTCAGCAATCCTCATCAACTGCAGGTCACTTACGCCTAAAATTAATCAACTGCGAGCCTTTCTGTCCTCTAACGAGATTGACATATGCGTTCTTGTTGAGACTTGGCTGTCCCCTCCATCCATAGTGATGACCTTTTCCTCATTCATGGTTACACGTTCCTTCGCAGCGACAGAACTGTCGGTCGCGGAGGCGGACTAGCTGCCTATGTCCGATCCCTTCTTATGCCCAAACGCTTATCGACATCGAACTCTCAAGGGTTGGAATTTTTCTCGTTTCAGCTACAAATCCTTAACCAAAGCATATCTACCTGCGTTGTCTACAGACCCCCTAATATCTCACTCATCGACGACACTCGCGGGGCCCAACTTCTTTCCACTCTTTTCTCTTTACACTCTGATCGGTACGTCGTTGTGGGTGATCTCAACCTCCCCACGACTAACTGGCATAATCTAGCTTCCGAAAATCACCCACTGCTTCGACTCTTTGCTGATAACCTGCTACACCAATTCGTTCATTTTCCTACCCGAGGGAACAACCAACTGGATTGTGTTCTCTCCAACAACGAGGTGACCGATGTTCGCTCTCGGGAAATCTTCCCCAATCTTGATCACTGTCAGGTATCCTTCCTCTTGCCTCTCTTATCCTTCACTCCTCGAGAAGACACCCAATCTTTCAGACGATTCACCAACTGGGACGAGTTCCGCCGACTCTGTGACACAGTTAACTGGAGGGACCTCTTTCTCCCGAACAACCTCTCCTCGTGCTTCTCCGAAGTCCATAACATCCTATCCTCCCACTATAATTCCGCCACCTCTATTCAACAAGTATACTCGACGAATAAGATGAACGCTCTGTTTAAGGCACGTGACAACCTCGCACGCAGCTCTCGCCTACGCACATCGTCACTGGCTCGCGCCCTCGCTCTGAGACGCATTGATGGGCTCATTAAACAGGCTATCAACAAACAAGCGCTCCACGTCGAAAAACGCATCCGCTCAGCTCCTAACCCCCGGGCAAAGTTCGCCATCATCAAACACCAATTGTTGCAAAAGCCCAAAACCTCATATATCAACTTCTCTCAGTCAGACGACCTTTGCTTCGCTAATGACTATCTGACTCATCTTCTCGACTCATTTTCCTCTCCCACTCCGCCTATTGAGATGGTAGACAACGGAGACTCCGAGAACCTTCGCTGGTTATACGTCTCTCCGGCTTCCGTCGCCAAAGCAGTTAAAGACATTAAATCTAAACACCAATTTGATCAATACGGTGTTTCAGTCAGCATGATTGCGCTGCTTGGCTGGAACGTCTTCTCTCTACTTGCAGATGTTATTAATCATTGTGTCGAAACCATCTATCTTCCCTCGGACTGGCTTTGCTCGACGATCTCTCCCATCCCCAAAACGGCTCTTCCTCGACCTCATCATTTAAAGATCTCCGCCCCATTACTATCGTACCTTCTTTCACCAAAATCTTCGACAGGATCCTATACAACCTAATCTACCCTTTCATTAAGTCTCATGAAAACTTCTACCTCCTTGATGATCAACATGGATGCTTGAACGGCCGCTCATCTTCCACCAACTTAGTTAGTATTCTCGATCATTACTACTCTTCTTTCTCTAAAGGGCTTCAGTGCACTCTCCTCTTCCTAGATATATCCAAGGCTTTTGACTCGCTGTCTTTTTCAGCAATTGAATCTGCCTTAATGAGAAGCGGTATTTGCGGAAATGTTCTCAATCTTATCAGCTATTATCTTCGCAATCGTTATACAAGAGTAAAAATTGGCAGCAGTCTCTCGAGGCCAACCCATGTCCGATCCGGTGTTCCCCAGGGCTCTGTACTTGGTACCATTCTCTTCAACCTTGCACTCGCACACATACAGGTTGAAGACACTCTTTTCAAGCTGTTCAAATATGCGGATGATATGGTCATCGTATTCAGCAACCCCACAACTTCCAACCCTTCCTCACCCCTTATATCGGAGCTCCTATCCTCGCCCCACTTGCAGCTCAGCGAAATCGGACTCAAACTAAATCCCACCAAAACCCGCTTAATGAGACTCTCGACTGATCCATTCTGCTCCATCCCGGCTGCCAACTACCCCCTCGACATAGAAATAATAGATTCGGCCAAACATCTCGGCATTCAATTCTCAAAATCCCTAGACTTCTCCCCACACCTTACACACACTACTTCCAAACTCTTCAAATGGGCCCGTCTGATCTGTTTTAAGACTAACAATCCCACTCTCCAACTCACATTATTCAAGGTCTACGTTCTGCCCCTCATTTCCTACGCCAGCGAATTCTACTGTCCTCTCACCCACGCCTCCTCGTACACCATTGAACAGGTATCCTCCAGATTTCTTAAGCGAGTCTTCCCGAACTGCCAAAACTACTGGGAACGCCTACTTCTAGCTAACCTCCTTCCGCTTTGGTTCACACGTCACCTTCGAGTCATTTCTTTTATCCATAAGATCTCAACTTCCTTACCACTCTCCAACTTTGCCCACCCAAGTCACCACTACGCCACACGTTCTAGTAACTCTTCTATCCAAGCCTTTCATACCCCCACCTTATTTAAAAAAATCTATCTCTTCTCCAAAGCCACTAATGTCTTCAACGCTCTCCCCACAGACATAAAACTCCTACCCCAGCACGAATTCAAAAAGGCAGCCCATCAGTACTTCTTCAACAAATTTCTTTGTGATACGACCGATTGGAAACGAAACTGGTTCCTTCTCAATCCATAACATTTACTCCACCCTATCTTCTTACCTCTCTTGTCTTATTCTTTTCTTCAAGATTCACTAATACCACCTCTCAGCCCATTCCTAACCCCATTATATCCACGTTGCGGATACTCTACTACGTTTTGCTCATCCAACTCTTTTCTTTTTTCTTGTTTCAGCGGAGGACCGGAAACCCAACAGCCCTACCGATTCACCAACGGTTCGCTTCGGACTTCGACTCTCCCTGGTCTTATTTTAATCTCGATCACGTTCTACAGATGCCTGCGATCCTTGCAAGACTCGCTCGCCTCAATCCTGCCGACTCCATCAATTCATTCGTCACGACAACGGACTCCAACGGTCGTCGTCTACCTCCAGGCCGCCATCCTTTTATCTTCATCTTCGTTTTCGATCTCACATTCACCTTGAAGATCTGATACTTCACGGACTATCTCCAATTGATCTTGTCTAGTCAAATGGAACTTCGCTTATATTTATTTTTCACCAGATTGAACTATCTTGTTGTTAATGATAACTTTTCCCCTCCCCAACCCCTCCCCCTGCTATTAAATACTTTGCTAGTCACAATTCCACTCACCTCCACATATCCTACCCTTGATTTGCTATTTCAATGATTGGGCCAGTTGGCCTTTGATGCCAAATAAATGTATTATTATTATTATTATTATTATTATTATTTGTCACCAAAAACATAACCAATTAATGTAACCCAAATGTGTAAATATGTATGATTGTATAAGAGATGATTAGTATTCACGAAATAAATGGCCTTTATCCACTTTGTTATTTGTGTTTTCCTAATTATAAGAATACTGTGGTAAATTAAAAAGGAATGGACATCATAAAGATATATATATATATATATATATATATATATATATATATATATATATATATATATATATATAAATTTTTCATTTCAAGTGTCACCATATTTTAAAGATATGGGAACACAACGACGTATTCCATGGAATAATATTTATTAACAAATCTAATTTCTACCAGTATCTACAGCCATTATTCTCGATTCGTTAATATATTCGTTCATCCATACCCAACTGTACATTTGTCGTAACCAATTCTCTCTTCACTATGTCTGCCTTTGTTTTGCGCAATTTATACCACTCCTTTGGCGTTACGTCATATGTTGTGTCATCGCTTTCATTGTAAAAGCGACCGTAATTGACGGGTGTGGCGTATTTTGCGGAATGTAGGCTATTTTTGAAGGCCTGTCAGTTATGCCTTTGTTCCAGTCCAATTTAATTTCCTTTTGAATTACTTTCTGTGCATTTAAGATCCTGCACAAAATCAGAAATTTGCGAAAATTTACTGCTCAAATGTTAGTAGTAACAATTTTTCAGTTCTTTACAAGGGAAAAACCGAAAAAATGCTTCTGGCTTTTGAAGCTATTGCAATTAATATGCTGAACCTCTGCTTAAACATGTAGAAATTAATTGAGAAGGAAATTAAATCGGACTTGAACAAAGACGTAAATGACAGGCCTTCAATAATAATTATTATTTCTTCCAGTATGTAAAACATTATTCTGGATTCGTTAATATTATCCATGGTTAACGTTGTGTTCTCTCTCTCTCTCTCTCTCTCATATATATATATATATATATATATATATATATATATATATATATATATATATATATATATATATATATATATATATATATATATGGGGGGGGGTGTAATTATTTTCAATATTCCCCGGAGGAATACATGAAATCACGTATGTTTTGGAATTTGACTTTTAGACAATGTGTTCAGTTGTGGCGAAATTATTCTCCCCAAATCAAGTTGTGTTTATCACGTGCTAACAAATGCATAAATAAGATTATTCTAAATATTAAATATTCTTTCGTTTTGTTGATGTAATATAACCGGTTAATTAAAATCAGATTGTTGCTTATCTGAAATTTGTAAACTTGGCTTAAATATATAATTGGTTGAACAGGGATATTCTACCTCTCCTCTTAAGCATACCGGAATAGAAGTTGCATCACGGCTAACATCCGGAATCTAGAAGAATTAATGAGAAAACGATGGAATAAGTGTATACCAGCGACAGCGAAAAACACTAATTATCGTCATCAATATAAGTAGCATCAGAAGAAATTCGCACGATGGACAACCGGTCCAAACTTCAACAAACCAATACTGGTTAAACCGCAGTCAGTAGTATTGGATAATCCAAAACTGCCAATGGTTAGTGCTGATGGCGTGGAGCACTCGGAGTGACGGGACCATTCAACATCCAGTTATCACGTAGATTAAGACGGCTTGAATTCGGTAATAAGGACTGTTAACAAACAGATTGAAAGAACGTTCATTTTATAACGAATAATCAAAGAATAACATTTTGTAAGGAGTGAAAGTGTGTTATTTATAAATTCAATTCAGACATTAATTAATAGCAGTTTTTGGAAAATTATTTTCATTTAATATAACTTACTACTTATTAGATTTTATATAAAATTTACATTTATTTCTAAAACCTATTAAACTTTTTGTTTTGGTAGAAGAATTGATTTAGCGTTGTTCCATTTCCATTATTTCCGGAATAAAACACTTTTTATAAAAATTAAAACAAACTAATTAAGTACCGATATCCTGGGAACTATAAGTAAACATTTGCATTTCGAAACTCTGCAAAATATGCATAAGTGCGATTCTTTTTAAATGGCCTCGGGGAAGAACCTGCGGTCGGTGGTATTTACATTGTCTTTTTGTTATTTTCATGTACACACGCCTTAATTTACGTGCGCATCACATTAGTGAGAATGTTTTATTGATTTTTATTTGCGTGTATGTGTGTATTATTTTCATTATCAAGATCACAATAATCATGTTCATAAATATCGAATATATATGAGCATATGGTGCCAATCAGTTATTGCTGCTTATTGACGCTCGTGGATATATACTTAAATTACCTGATCCTTGATCTACCCGCTAGGGTATTTGCATCCACTGTCTACAATCGACTTCCGGTTTCGAAAAACTTTCAACGGATAGCGTACAAACAATTTGACAATCAATAAGTCAAATTAGTTGTGGGATGTGCTTTCCGTTGTAATGACTTCCAAAACCTGAAGTCGATACATTCGGAATCAAATTGTAGACAGTGGATACAAACACATTGTTGGGTATAACAAGAATCAGGCAATTAATCTATTCCCTGTATCGCAACATGTTACTCTAATTTAAATACATGAACTGATTTCCCAGCCAAAGCTGACGAACATCGTCCATCCGGAGCATAATATTTTCAGGCGCTACAGTCGAACAGTTCTTACTGCAACTTAAGCTTGTCCACTGTGTTTGACATAGAAAACGCACACACACACATATATATATCTTAGTTTACATACAAATATGCACACACATTCATATTCAGAGGCAGTAGAAACGGAATCACATGTTCTTAGTATGAAATAATTTTATACCTGAATTTTATCATGATTCAAACAAGAATTGAGTAACAGGAGTATGCCTTAGCCAGGAGGGCGTGTTGTCCGCTGTATCCAAAGGTCGGTAAGTGGAGAAGATTTATTCTTTCTCCAGTTTCATGGAGCTGGTGTAATTGACAGTGTCGATAGATATTGATTGCAATGTAGGTGTGTGTGTGTGTGTAAGTTGATGCGGAAATGTGACTGATGTTGTGTAATTTAAGACAGCAATGTTAATATGGACACTATTCCCATTCTCTAATTCAGTGCGTCAGTGGGCCAATTCCCCTTTTCAGGCCGTGCAAACGCGTCCACTTTGAGCACAGGCACTCCGACGAAGTGTTCTGCTGCCAGCTCGAGTGCGAGTGAGAGCGAAGTCACCTGTGACCTGTTGTCTAGCAGTGTTGGCTGCCTCTGTTTGGACGGACTCAGGATGATCAGCAGTCTGACGCGTCTGGACATCTCGATTATCAAACGATTGTCAATAGCGATTGAAGACCTCATGCTTTTTACAGCCCACATATAGCCATAAACAACAATTTTGAGGAATTCATCACGAATTTTATCTGATCTCTTCCTCATCTCCTGCAAACTATGTTGCCTTCCTTCAAACCTTTTGGGTCTAAGAATACCAACTGACTATCTCAATCGTTTTGTCACCTTCGTGATAAATTTCATCTAAATGGCTGCGTTGATACATCTTAGTCTGTCTCTTAACAACAACTCAGTTTTCACTAAATAAATGTACGTCATGTAAGTCTCTGTAGGCATTTGTCTGCATATATACACTACTGAAAGTGAAATAACACTCGTCTAATAACACACACCGACGAGTGACTAGATTAGTGTACGCCATGGCTGTATGCGTGTTTTTTTATGATGATGAGTTAATCACTTAAATAACGCTGCACTGGTACTATCATATAAGTGAATCTAAATTTTTTAATGTATATACCACTTTAAACAAGGAAGACTTATTATTTTTAAACTATTTTACTTAAATTTAATATTTACTAGTGTAAAACTTGTTAAGGAAGGGGAAAAAATAATTTAAGTTAACGGTCGCAGAAATTTGTGATGGCAAATATTCTATAGTTAATGAAAAAATTGCTTAATTTAGACTAATACAAATTAAATAAGAGTCAGAAAAATATTTATAAAACACATAAATTATCGCTTTGTCAATAAGTGTTACGTTCTACGTGGGAACTCATATAATAAATGTGGTAGGTGAGCTCGAAATAAATTATGAAAATATGGAATAATCTTAAATATACATAAGATTTTGTTAGTTTTTCTTCCCAACCATCTTAAAATAATGGTTGATTAAACTCTCTTGCCATTTTACTCGCGCGAGTTTCCGATTCTACTTTGAAACATTTACTACGGATGAACTCGTTAACGAAATATACAATCAATTTGAATTTTGATGTAATTGGAATTGACCCGGTTATTATCAAATTACGTGTCTGTTCGTAAACCCCGCCATAGATTTACTGCTATCAGGAGATTGTTGATTACTTTGAGCCAACAAAGATAATTGGAATAAAATTATCAGAATCGTTGAAACAATGGTTACTGCAAATTCGCTGTTTACCACCTTTTAAAATATTCATTTTACTAAAAATATTTCACAGTAACACTTTTATGTACATAGATGGAAGGAAACTTTCTCAAATACACGAACCGATTCATTTTCATTCTTTCTTTGAATGTCTTCAAAATAACATCTGTAAATATTAAAAGACAAAACTAGCAGAAACTTTAAACTAGAAGATAATTTAAATTAAGTAAAAATATGTTAATTGCCTACATCATTCTCTGTTCAGGCTCAACGCACAAACGTGTTATTTGAAATTTCAATAACATTCTTTTAATTGTTTATCTAGTTAATGCTGCTTCATCTTTCATTTTTAGGTGCGAGATAAAGCGACCTATTATTTGCGATGTTTATGTAAATTGCTTTCTTTTCTGTTCTTATAAACGTGTTATTTTGCAGTACCATTTAATATCTGGCGCACTCAATTTTTAAAGAAAGTTATTAGATATTATATCGATTTTCAGTTTGGAATTTTCTTCGCTTTTTAAATCTGGACTGACCCATCTTTTAGTTCTTGAAAAACGGCTGCGAACTGCTGATTATTAATATTTAAGATAAACGAAAATGCCAGGTTGGGCTATGGCGAAAAGTTCTATTAAAGTTACCATCTGCATTTGTCTTTGTAATACATATATGGCAGACAGGCGATCATCTTCTGATATTTTTATGCATTGGAATTGCAAATTTTAAGGCATTATATTTGATTACGATCTGTTATTCAAAATGAGGAAAATATTATTACCATACCGTATGAAGTGTTCATATTTATATATGTCACACTTTAATGATGTATTCTCATGATAGGCTAGGGAAATCTCTGTCAACACTGGAGGTAGGGGTTTTCCCATTGCCATACTAGCAAACAGTTTATGAATAATTATATTGAAACGAAGCAGTGCAACTTCCATTCATAGCAATATGTAATTGCGCATAGTAATATCTTAGGAAATAATTTTGGTCGACTGATTGAAATATAATTCCAAATATTTTTTAAAATAAAGCATTTGTGAACAAGACGTCACATCAAAAAACACCCAAATCTGATTTTTAAAACATTTAAATCTGTATAAACACCTGACCCATTAATTACTTACATATGTCAGTATAAACTAAGAATTGTATAGTGTAGAAAAGGCAATTCATCCAGTAGACCGGTTTCGTCCTTATTGGGAACTCATCAAGTACTGGCCAGAATTTGACGCGGACAGGATACAGGTTCGTATCCTGTCCGCGGCAAATTCTGGCCAGTACTTGATGAGTTCCCAATAAGGACGAAACCGGTCTACTGGATGAATTGTCCTTTTCTACACTATACAATTCTTAGTTTATACTGACATATGTAAGTAATTAATGGGTCAGGTGTTTATATCAAGACCGCAACCTTGATTATAATAATTGTTATCACCACCCGCGCAACCAATGTTCGTTTAATTTAAATCTGTAATTATGTTAACAAGCTCGAATGAATTGACAGCAAAATAATTATCGTATTTTGTTTGAGTAATGCTTCCAGTGTGCGAACTAACCATTTAACCAATTCAAGCAACGTAGAAATGACTATTGATAACATTAATCTTGTAGAATAAACATTTTTTGTGTGTTTTTCGTGAAATGCATCTGATGAAGATCTACGGTAATGTAGATCGAAATATGATGAAAAAAGAAAATTACTGGAGCAATGAAAGCTGCGTTAGTCAAAACGCAGATCAGGTAATTTCAATTAATTCAGTATCGCAACGACATTCATTCAAGGCTAGGGAAATCTCTGCCAACACTGGAGGTAGGAGTTTTCCCATTGCCATACTGAATGAATTGACAGCAAAATAATTATCGTCTTTTGTTTGCGTAATGCTTCCAGTGTGCGAACTAACCATTTAACCAATTCAAGCAACGTAGAAATGACTATTGATAACATTAATCTCGTAGAATAAACATTTTTTGTTGTTTTTTGTATTCGGAAGATGATACAATTTAAACAATAATTGATTGCGCGGGTGGTGGTAACAATTCTTTAAATCAAGTTTGCGTGCTTGAAGTAAACACCAATCCCATTGTATTTAACCAGTCGTCGAACAACATAACAAAACTACCGCCAGCTGCAACGCACTGACGCGTTTCGACCTTCCATGATCATCATCAGGGTACGACGGCAAACTGACTATCGAAACGCGGCAGTGCGTTGCAGCTGGCGGTAATTTTGTTATGTTGTTCGACGACTGGTTAAATACAATGGGATTGGTGTTTACTCCAAGCTCGCAAACTTGATTTAAAGAATGATCCAATTTGTTTGACCTTGTGTGCAATGGCCTTATCAATTTAACTGACATCGGTTAAGATTTCAATTTAATTTATTGCTTCCCTCTCACCTGAGTCTATTTCATCTGTCGATATTTGATAAAATGACATTTTTAACCTAGAAAATGTCAATGTTTCTACGAATTTCAATAAAATTTGCATTCCTAAAAATTTTTTATATCCGTGTTTTTTTCCATCTCTCTGTGGTAACTTTTTTTAAACAATTTATAAATGTCTATAAGTGCAAACAAAAAATTGAAGTACAATTCATTGAATAAACTATTCTACATATGTCTGCAAAATAAGAAAAAAAATATTATAAAGCAGGTATATATAACAGAGTTTTGTACTAACTTAATGAAAACTTGTGATAATTTATGTGAATATTTAGTATCAAATATTACACAAAAATGGAAATTTGTTATACATTATTTCTTAGTAATCAATTTATACTTCGATACGTGATTCATTTCTCAAATCAAATTAAAATTGCATGAAAATAGTTAAACTAAAGATATACATTTGTATAAGGTAAGCCACATTCAAAAATTGCAGGTTTAGTAAATCATGTTTGTTTTTGATTTTGTATTGGATTATGGACACAGAAGGAACAGGAATATCCGCATTCCGTTGAGAAGACATAGGTTCTGACACAGATTGTGTCTATAAACTTAATGGTCATCTAAAAGAGATTTCGGTCAATAAGCTACGTTATATTTCCTAATAATGCACAGAAAAATTAGCAATAACTAGCTTGAAATCTTTCAGTTACGACCTCACTAGGTATTATCAAGAAGGGTCAAACTGAAGCCCGACAGCATCTTATGATAAGAGGTAACTGATGAAGCATCAGCCATTCAGCTTCCGTTCTAAACCGACTTTACTACCAAAGTCACTTTCTTTTCCTGGAGCAATTTGATGAGAAAACGTTCTAGCGTTCGGGGTAATCTTGCAGACGCTTCATTGTGTGCCCCTGATTTCTGTTGTCCCCCACGCTATGAAGGACTACTTTACATTAAGATCCCCGACAGTATCAGCTGGCTCCATTTGGCCAGCTTTTGCTCAACCTCAACAATGTATAAATGCAGCCTTACCTTATAACAATGAAAGCTTTCGTCAATCGAGAATGATATTGGCTGAAAATTTCGACGCAGGATTAAGTCATTAACTGAAAATTAGATATGCGGCTCTCGCGTCTAGAAGATAGCTGCACAATTTCTATGAAATCACGCACATAAATTTTCCTCAAATGTCGCCATATATATATATATATATATATATATATATATATATATATATATATTTATATAATATATATTATATATAAATATATATGGAACAGTCATTTCATCAATTAGACTAGTTTCGCACATATTAAGAAATTTCGTGTACTTCAACTATCTACGTGTCTATCCATTCATCCATCTATCTATATATCTATCTATCCATCTATCTATCTAACTATCAATCAATCAATCTATCTATCTACCTACCTATCTATCTATCTGTCTATCTATCTATCTATATATATCTCTATCTATCTATCTATCTACCTATCTATCTATCTCTCTATCTATATATCTATGTATCTATATTTTGTCCTTAATCCATATATATATATATATATATATATATATATATATATATATATATATATATATATATGGATATATATGTAAATCGATCTACCTGTTTGTATCTTTTTTGGTATTGATTGATGAATATCTATCTACCTATTATATATATGTATATATTTAAAGTAATTTTATATGTTTTCCCAATTATCCATCTTTCTATCCATTCGACTATTTGTGAATAAATAAACCGCGATTTTTATCGTGGTTATGATGAAGTCAGGAAATCACACATGCAAGTGTGTATTAGGTGTTGCGCACCTAGTTACAAATTAGTTCATTTGTGACCAGAAGGATAAACCAAATGCAGCATAAACGGAATGTATAATCTCATGCACATTTGTTTCGTGCTTACAGGCGACTTAACAGCAGGAGCCGGTATTACGCCCTTTAACCACTATTTATTTTGGTCAAGAATGTGGTAAAATAGGACGGGCCAATCTCCTAAACGAATGTGTACACCTGCAATAGTGTAGCTAACATCATACAAAGTCTTCGACAATGCGACTTAAATGCTAACTCACAGTATATAATATATATACCGAGTCTGTAAAGGATACTAACACTATGGCTATTGTATTAGTAACTGATACCTTTTTTGAAATCGATGAGTACCGGACACTAACACTATGGTTTCCGAGTTGGTACATGATACCAACCTGATGGATATAAATGTATGCTAAAGTTCACCCAAATTGAGAATTACAACAATTTCCGAACACCTGTTACTCCAGTTAAACCATACACTCTGGCCTTCATCGATATCAGTTATCACATTTCGCGGTAAGCATGACATCATTCAATTCAATATATTACAGTTAAATACTGTTTGTTGCGAAGAACTAATATATATATGCAAGTATGTATTAGGTTTTGCGAACCTAGTAACAAATTAGTTCAGTTGTGACCAGAAGGATAAAACCAAAGGCAGCATGAACGGAAAGTATAATCTCATGCACATTCGTTTCGTGCTTACTGGCGACTCATCAGTAGGAGCCGGTATTACGCCCTTTAACCACTATATGTTCGGTAGAAGAATGTGGAATAATAGGACGGTACAATCTCCTAGACGAATGTGTAAACCTATAATAGTGAAGCCAACATAATCTAAAGTCAACGACAATGCGACTTCAATGCTAACTTACACTATATAATATATATAATGAGTCTGTAAAGGATACTAACAATATGGCTATTGTGTTAGTAACTGATACCTTTTTTGAAATCGATGAGTACCGGATACTAACACTATGGTTTCCGAGTCGGTACATGATCATCATCATCATCAACAACAAATACAACAAATTATTATGATGATGATGATGATGATGATGATGAAATACATATTTTATTTGAAAGCGTAGATGTTGTTGTTGTTGTTGATGATGATGATGATGATGATGTACCGACTCGGAAACCATAGTGTTAGTATCCGGTACTCATCGATTTCAAAAAAAAGGTATCAGTTACTAACACAATAGCCATTGTGTTAGTATCCTTTACAGACTCGGTATATATAGTTTATACTGTGAGTTAGCATTGAAGTCGTGTTGTCGTTGACTTTAGATTATGTTAGCTTCACTATTACAGGTTTACACATTCGTCTAGGAGATTGTACCGTCCTATTATTCCACATTCTTCTACCAAATATATAGTGGTTAAAGGGCGTAATACCGGCTCCTACTGATGAGTCGCCAGTAAGCACGAAACGAATGTGCATGAGATTATACTTTCCGTTCATGCTGCCTTTGGTTTATCCTTCTGGTCACAACTGAACTAATTTGTTACTAGGTTCGCAAAACCTAATACATACTTGCATATATATTAGCTCTTCGCAACAAACAGTATTTAACTGTAATCATACAAAGTCAACGACAATGCGACTTCAATGCTAACTCACAGTATATACTATATATACCGAGTCTGTAAATGATACTAACACTATGGCTATTGTGTTAGTAACTGATAACTTTTTTTTGAAGTCGATGAGTACCGGATACTAACACTATGGTTTCCGAGTCGGTACATCATCATCATCATCATCATCAACAACAACAACAACATCTACGCTTTCAAATAAAATATGTATTTCATCATCATCATCATCATCATCATCATCATCATCATCATCATCATCATCATCATCATCATCATCATCATCATCATCATCATCATCATCATCATCATCATCATCATCATCATCATCACCATCACCATCATCATCATCATAATAATAATAATCATCATCATCATCATTATTATTATCATCATCGTCATCATCATCATCGTCATCATCATCATCGTCATCATCATCATCATCATCATCATCATCATCATCATCAACAACAACAACATTTACGCTTTCAAAGAAAATATGTATTTCATCATCATTATCATCATTATCATCATAATCATCATCACCATCATCATCATCATCATCATCACCATCACCATCAGCAATATCACGATTTGTAAAACAAAAGCCGTCAATAACATGTGCTTCACTGTCGTATAACCATGTGAATATAAAACATAAAAACTAACAAGTATAATTCTAAACAGATAATAATAAAAATAAATTAAAATTATGGAAATTATAATCTAAACAAAAAAATTTAAAGGTGAGTGATTTATGAAAGGCAACATCTAGCTTAGATGGATATTTACCTATGTAACAGACAGAAATGAGGCAACAGAGCATAGCATCATTATGACTGCAAGATTTAGGGTATGGAGAAATCGGCAACACAGCTTGTTTGCGGGTTTCACAGTAACGCGTCATAAACACGAACAAACATCCCAGGTAACTCCACCCAAATAGGAAAAGTTTAAAGATTACTCTGCCATAAATCTGCGACAAGATCGAAACTTAGCTCGATACTACGTCATATCGCCAGCCAAGAACGACGATGTCCTCGCCAACCCCCAACCTAGTAGGCGAGTGTGTCCTATACTACACAATAATGCTAGGTTGGACAATCGAATTGAAGGCACACGTAAAATTTGACTGAGACAGCGAATTTGATGGAGCCTAGTTAGTTTTTCAAAAGAGGAGCACATGTTGGTCCATCTAAAAATATGTCAACGAATGTCATTGTTGCTTATTCGTTTTTGGTACTCTGTATTACCTGTGCTTCTCAACCAAAAGTGGTGGAATACCTGCAAGCGTCCGAAAACCTCGAATCTAACGAAACAAGTTTCCATATACAGATGCATTTTAATGACGACCATTGAGACTGTGAGATACTCGCGTTTCTCCATGTATGGTTAAAATTGGAGAGAGTTATTATTTGTTATAACTGTTTTGCTACTATGTCACGGTAATCAAAATTTAAAAATGGTAAAACTAAAACCTTGACTTAAACACCTGACCCATTAATTACTTACATATGTCAGTATAAACTAAGAATTGTATAGTGTAGAAAAGGCAATTCATCCAGTAGACCGGTTTCGTCCTTATTGGGAACTCATCAAGCACTGGCCAGAATTTGCCGCGGTACTTGATGAGTTCCCAATAAGGACGAAACCGGTCTACTGGATGAATTGCCTTTTCTACACTATACAATTCTTAGTTTATACTGACATATGTAAGTAATTAATGGGTCAGGTGTTTATATCAAGACCGCAACCTTGATTATAATAATTGTTATCACCACCCGCGCAACCAATGTTCGTTTAAAACCTTGACTATCATATACTGTATTTTATTTAAAGCCGGGAACTCTAATGTATACAATGGTGTGTGAGGTATTGCGCACATAGCAACAAATTAGTTCAAATATGGAGCAGCAAGTTGCGTAGATGGATGGAGAGTGAATGTTATAGCGACGCTTAGGTGAACGATTAAAGGGAGAAAGATAGAGATAGTCTGGACAACTGACGTTTTTCAAAAAAACTAATCGTAAGCACAATGCGAAGTTAATCAACTATTGGAAATAATTGCATAAGAATATTTGCTCATATGACTAAAATAATTCATTATATCTATATACATATATATCTAAATATAATATCGTAACACCTTTATATATATATATATATATATCGAGAAAAAGGACCATTGATAATTATTAAACATGAATAATTTCTATTATATATTATATTATATATTATATTATATATTTATTTATTACGTTAGTCACACCTTATATCAATATATAAAATACATGTCAATATGTATAAAAACATATATATGAATATAAGCAACAGTATGAGACCAACATCCCTAATCCTATATATATATATATATATATATATATATATATATATATATATATATATATATATATATATATAGTATATATATATATATGTACATTAGTAATAAATATTTATTAGGTTATGCACACCTTATATTAATATATAAAATACATATCAATATGTATAAAAACATATATATATATATATATATATACATATATATATATATATATATATATATATTTAGCATTTTAAATAAATATATAATTTTAGTGGTAATGTCTAAAATGATTAATGTCCGTATATATGTATATATATATATTATGTGTATAGAATAAACCTATCAATATACCGATAGGCCTATCTATATATCCGTCTATCTATCACATTTTGGTTTCCTCTTAAAAGGATACATGGTAGCTATTAACCATGAATATCTTCTCTAGGACTAACGTATTATTCATTTATTAAGATATTCCTACCTTACATAAATATATAAAATATAAGCAACAATGTAAGTCCAATGTGTCTTATCTAATGTTCTATCTACTAACCCTTGCTAAATCGGTATACCCTCTTTTGGAACATTTTTTATTGAGAAAAATAAGTATATAGGAAATTGATATTGGTACAGATCATTCGCAACCAGTTTTCTATAAGCGAGGTTTTTTACTTAGGTTCCCACTTAATTCATGTTCCGCAGCCTCCCGTTTTCTGACCATAGAAAATGCTTCATTAAATATTGGGCCCAATGATTTTTCTACCGATGTTACATTCATTACACCTTTTCCTGATTTTATTTCAATTGACTCTCTAATTAGTCTAGTTAATCTGTTGCGGTTGCATAACGCGATGCGTTTACATCCTTCCCAGTCTATTTCATGACCCGTTTCCTTCGAATGCCTAGCTAGGTCTGATCTTTGAATGTGTCCATATTTGCAGGCTGTCTTATGTTCACCTCTACGAACCTTTATAGGTCGCATGGTTTCGCCTATATACCGGAGATTACATTCTTTGCAAGGTATCGCATATACTCCTGATGTCTCGAGGGGTTCTACTCTTTCTTTTTGGTTAGGTAGTTTATTGCCTATAGTAATCGATTGTCTTAAAACTGTTTTCATATTGTATTTAGCTGCTATTATTCTAATTTTCCTGCTCAATTTAGAATCAGGTAATACCATAATTTTGTGCTTATCCGGTTCCGTTTCCTTCTTTACTTTGTTTATTATATTATTGTTAAATCTCTGTAACATCTCATCTATTAATCTATCTATTATACTTGACGGATAGCTATTTAGTTTGAATATTTCTTTTAATCTCCTCATTTCCTTATCTCTATTTTCTATATCCACTATTCTAAGACTTCTTAATATCATGGATTTAAGAATGCCTATTTTCATTCCATATGGGTGATTTGATAAGAAATTAAGAAGTAGTCCTGAATAAGTCTCTTTTCTAAAAATATCTCTTTCCAATCTGGAACCATTCCGTTTTATTTTCACATCCAAAAAGGGTAATTCATTTATTTATTATAATCAAGGTTGCGGTCTTGACATAAACACCTGACCCATTAATTACTTACATATGTCAGTATAAACTAAGAATTGTATAGTGTAGAAAAGGCAATTCATCCAGTAGACCGGTTTCGTCCTTATTGGGAACTCATCAAGTACTGGCCAGAATTTGCCGCGGACAGGATACGAACCTGGGCACGTCTGCTTCGGAATCTGGTGCTCTAACCACTGAGCTATCCTGCCGCACACTACACTACACACAATTTTCAGTTATATACCAACTAATGTAACTTGGTTAGTCAATTTTTCCTTTAGGTGGAGCTCATATGGCATCCATTTAGACCCAAAGTTCCAACTAACCATGCCCAATCTGTCACTACTGAACAGACACCACATTACATGGGGAAATGGTATTGAAATGAACATTTATATAATTAAACGAACATTGGTTGCGCGGGTGGTGATAACAATTATTATAATCAAGGTTGCGGTCTTGATATAAACACCTGACCCATTAATTACTTACATATGTCAGTATAAACTAAGAATTTTATAGTGTAGAAAAGGCAATTCATCCAGTAGACCGGTTTCGTCCTTATTGGGAACTCATCAAGTACTGGCCAGAATTTGCCGCGGACAGGATACGAACCTGGGCACGTCTGCTTCGGAATCTGGTGCTTCACACTTTCTAATGCTGCTTTGTGTAACTGCCCGTGCACAGCTATTACCCGCGTACGCAAAACGCGGCATTGAGAACCCGAATGCTTACACACCGCAAAATATTAACTTCAAAAATAGGAGAAGATGTTGATTATGTCCAAAAATTCACTTTGTAGCCATAGCGTTGAAATGGGTTGTGAGCAATTCCTATCGTCAAAAAAGCAAATCGTAATTCGTGTGATAACCATCGTGGTACAAGCCTGACTCCAGTCGTGTCTAGGTTATTTGCTTCGATTTTCCTACGTCGTCATAGCACTTCCCACGAATCACACAATAGAGAAGAACAGGCAGGATTCCGCTCAGGACGAGGTTGTATAGATAATATTTTTACATTAAGGTAAGTTCTCGAATAGAGATATTTTTATCACCATCCCACAATAGCCGTCTTTCTAGACTTCAAGGGTGCATTTGACTTGGTGAATCGCAATGGTTTATTCCATATTTTGTCGAAAATTGATGTACCATAAAATTTGTTAATATTATACGCGCTATCTACACAAATACTTATGATCGCTTTAAAGTCTACAAAGGATTAACGCATAACTTTACAACAAGCAGTGGTTTTCGTTAAAGTTGTCCACGTTCCCCATTTTTATTTAATTTTGTATGAAAAACACTCTTCTACACAATCAGGATGAAAGTGTTGAAGATCTCTCTGGAGGTAAACAAGTTGATCTTGACTATATAGACCATATAATACTATTATTCGACAATCGAAATTCTGCTCAGGCCACCTTGAATAGATTATCAGACGTTATTCCGCCTCTCGATATGAAATTAGCACCATCTAAATGTAAGATAATTTTACAGGATCACGCACCATTCACTCCAACGCTGCGACTGCAGAATGAAGATCTGGAAATAGTTGGCAGGTTTACATTCTAGAGTAGAGTAAGCCACATACTCTCCAGGACTAAATTATATGGACAATAGTTGCATCGTAAGGCACGTACTTGATATGCGGCATGTTTGTTTGCATCGCAAACCATATGTCAACTAAACTTTTTAATTATATACTCGCTTTCTGCGCAAACATTTCCGATTGTGTTAAGGTCTACAATGAATTATCGCACAATTTGGATGTAAGTGACTTCAACTGTTTCTGCCATGTCAAAATCTGCCCACCTTTTTTCTTACGCCAATCTGGTGCTGGATGAGAGACCAGAGCTCTACTGGGCAATCGAATTGTGAGCATATGCAAAACTTGACTGAGCCAACAAAGTTGATGGAGCCTTATTTGTTTTTCTAACGAGGAGCACTTATTGGCAGATCCAAAAATACGTCTACGGATGTTAACGTTGGTTATTCGTTTATGCAAACCAACATGTGCTATTCTTCTCAAACAACGGTGGTCAAATGCCTGTAAGTGTCTAAAATCATCAACTCTAAGAATCCAAGTGAAACTGCGCTTACAGATACATTAAAAACACCGCCTTTAAGGAAAAGTGAGATAGTCGTGTTTCTACATAAATGGCAAAGGTTCGAAAAAGCTACTCTAGCTTTCGCGACTCTCACACTCACCTTGTCAGACATATTGACTAATTTACTGATAGAGCTACCTAGATATGTAAACCTGCCAACTATGATGATGATGGTGATGACGACGACGACGATGATGATGATGATGATGATGATGACGATGATGATGATGATTATGATAATAATAATAATGATGATGATGATGCCGGTTTCCAATATTGTATGTTTACCAGTCTTGTTCCTACATATATACACAAACAAATTTCAAGATCAGTCTCCTGCATTGTAGACTACAGTGAAGCCTGGAAACGTTTACACGAAAGTTTCTTAACGAGACGAATCAGGAATCAGCAAAGGCAACTGGTTTTCCACACGGCATATTATGAAAGATTATACTTACCTGTACTAAATTTGTGACAGCAACCAGTTGTAATAAATTGAGCCTCATAAAAGACTTTTATTTATGAAAGAATTCCACCTATTTAAAGTCGGAAAGTTTCATTATAAAGTTTCTGAATCTACCGGCTAGGGTCGGCTGGTTGACAAATCATAAATAACGATGTAACCAGTCTATTGTATGAATTGCCTTTTCCACACAATACATTACTTAGTTTATACTGACAAACTACTATGCAAAATGGGTCAAGTATATATAATAAGATCGCAACCTTGATCAAAGTAATTTTATCATCACCCGCGCAACCGATTTTCGTTTAATTATATTAAATGTATACCTCAAGTGCAAATGTACTAGTTTAATATCATAGTGGCATCGCATTTCGCAAAAATAACTGAGAAATTTAAACAGAATAGAATCAAATTATTTCTTCAAAATAGAGCAACATTTCCATCGACATATGTTGTGCTTTTTCTGATTTCAAATAATGAAAGTACGCATGTAATATTGGATATTTTTTTCAAATATTTTATTACATTTGTAAAACGCCATTAAACCAATAATCAAACCAAATAAATGAATGCTGCTATCTTGTGTAAAATGAAAAAGTTCTTAAAAAGTTCAGCAAATTATCTATTAGATTAAATATGCAATTAGTTACACAAATGGTCCTGTTTCGCCATATTTTTATAACTAAATTGTGTTTCAAAGTTACAGTAAAAAAGTAGCCTTTTTGAAGTTTTCATTTATTCGGATTTTGAGTCCCAACTTGAAATGTTCTTTTGCGATTTTTCAAATGCCTTTCTATTTTTATTCATTTGCAGTCAATAATATACTGAGTTATGCAGAAGAAGAATACAATTGATTCATTCTCTAGACAATAGAACTTATCATGAGCATTACCATTTAACTCACTAAAATCCGCACTTTAAGAGTTACCTTTGTGGAAATGTATTGGGCTTTAGGGTGCATAATTTGGTCATCAATGCCGACTGGATTTTATGGTCGCTGTGATGATTTGAATGCCTCTATGTTTAATTATGCTGCATTGGTTGCGTTTTAGCACTGTTCAGGATTGTAAGACCAGCACGCCTGTAGAAGAAATGAGCCCAGCGCTGTTTAAAACCTTCAATACCGACTACACAAATCTATCTATGTTGCATGTCTTCCGTTTGATATTTGCTTCGCCTTAAACTAGCTGGGTTGTACAAGTATGTATTAGGTGTTGCGAACCTAGTAACAAATTAATTCAGTTGTGACCAGAAGGATACACCAAAGACAGCATGAACGGATTGTATAATCTCATGCACATTCGTTTCGTGCTTACTGGCGATTCATCATATATATATATATATATATATATATATATATATATATATATTATATAGAGTGAGTTAGCATTGAAGTCGCATTGTCGAGACTTTATATAGTGCTAGCTCCACTAGTGCACGTTTACACATTCATGTAGGAAATTGCACCGTCTTATTATCATACATTCCTCACCAAAATATATAGTGATTAAAGGGCGTAATACCGACTCCTACTGATGAGTCGCCAGTAAGCACGAAACGAATGTGCATGCGATTAAAATTTCTGTTCATGTTGTCTTTGGTGTATCCTTCTGGTCACAACTGAACTAATTTGTTACTAGTTTCGCAACACCTAATACATGCTTGCATATATATTAGCTCTCCGCAACAAACAGTATTTAACTGTAATATATTTAATTGAATGGTGTCATGCATAACGCGAAATGTGATAACTGATATCGATGAAGGCCAGAGTGTATGGTTTAACTGCAGTAACAGGTGTTCGGAAATTGTTGTTTTTCTGAGAAGATCAGAAAGGAGACATTATTGCGATTTAATAGAAGAATAATCCAGGAGAAACGGGCAAAAGATTTAGATAATCAGAATGAAGATAAGCACAGAACTCTGGTTCTACCAGACTCCAAATTAAGTAGAAAGATTAGGATATTAGCAACGAAATACAACATACGAACAGTGTTAAGACAATCAATTACAATAGGCAATAAGTTACGGAATCAGAAAGAAAAAATAGAACCGCTCAACACATCAGGTGTTTATAAGATACCTTGTAAAGATTGCAATCTTAGGTATATAGATGAAACCATGCGTCCAATAAAGGTACGTAGAGGTGAACATAAGACTGCATGCAAATACAGACATAGTCATAGATCAGATCTAGCCAGGCACTCAATGGAGACAGGTCATCAGATAAACTGGGATGGCTGTAAACGGATTGCACTATGTAACCGAAATAGATTAACCAGGTTGATTAGAGAATCAATTGAAATAAAATCAGGAATAAACGTAATGAATATGACATGTGTAGAAAAATCATTAGGCCCAATATTTAATGAAGCCTTCTCGAATGGAAAGAAACGTAGATTGGAGGAATCAGATCTAACAATAAATCCCAATAAGAGACCGCGACTATGCATCTGAGATAAAATAAGGGGAAAAATTAGATGAAGTTAGAAAGAGGTAATTTGGTTACAGTTATATATATATATATATATATATATATATATATATATATATATATATATATATATATGATGAACATTTCGATTTATATAAGATGTGAGAGAAACTCACGTTGTTGCTTATATGTTTATCTAAATATACTTAACAGATATATGTATCTATATTTATATACATATTACGCAGATATATATATATATACATAATAATAGATATATATATATAATATATATATGAATGATTCTAAATATTCATATAAGATGTGGGGGAACTCACATGGTTGCTTAAATGCTTATTTAGATATTCAAAATATATATGTAGAAGAATATTTAGATTTAATATATAAGGTGAGAAGGTCTCACATGGTTGCTTATGTGGATTGATATAGACATTATGTATATTTATATATACATATATATATATATGAGGTGTAGACGTGTAGATATATATATATATATATCTATATATGTGTATATTTGAAGTAAATATACTATACACTTAGGGCGAATTGTAGGTTCAACGAACCCATTTAATTGCATACAGATATATATATATATGTATACATATATATGCATAAATATATGACTATATATAAACTTTGATATATAAATATTAACAAAAAACTTCTTGACTGATATAATTTATCCGTTGAAGGATTCACAGTGTTGCTTATATGGTATTCATATTGTATATGGGTAAACACGTGTATATATAATATGGATATATAGATATTTATAATAGATGTGGGAAGAACCTACATTGTTGCTATTATACTTATCTATACATGCGTAGATACAACGTGTGGACGTATATATAAATGGATGTTTTTATAAGATGTGGTTATATATAATTATAAATAAGTATATTATACATATTACGCAGAGACATATATATATATACATATATATATATATGAAGGATTCTAAATATTCATTTAAGATGTGGGGTGAACTCACATGATTGCTTAAATGCTTATTTAGATATTCACAAGATATATGTAGGAGATTATTATCAAAAGCGTTTTGACTGATATAATTTATCCGTTGAGGGACTCACAGTGTTGCTTGTATGATATTCATATTATATATATATGGTGTATACACGTATATATGTATATATATATGATGGATATATAGATATATATTAAAGATGTAGGAAGAACCCACATGGATGCTTACATGCTTATCTATATATAAATAATATATAGTGGGTTACTTACAGGCTTATCTATATATACATAATATATAACGTGTTGAATTATATATAAATGGATGTTTTTATAAGAAGTGAGTTAGTATATATATATATATATATAATTATAATTAAGTAAATAAAATTTAAATATATATATATATATATAAAATAATACTAATTTATTATATACATATATACATGATTTCGACACAGATATTTTGATGAAGAAACTAATTTATACAGGATATATGTATTATTGTGTATTTGGTGGAGAGGCGATTTAGTTAGTGTAGACTCCGTATTCGGTCAAAACGATAATAATACTTTACATTCTTTCAACAGTTTTATTAACCTCTCTCTCGGTCTATAACTGATTGCAAGCTGGATGGGATTAGGTAAACTGGGGGCATGTGTGGATTACTGCAGGATTGAAATCAAAATTTTGTTGATCTTTCTATGCGTCCGGAACAGAAATTAAATATAAACATCATGGATTGGCGTGTATGTCAATCCATTAGATGTGCTTATAGTTATTCAATAAAATGTCACTTTAGTAAAATACACATGTTTATAGGTGGTTGTGTGCGCGGAGGGGGACAAGGCTAAGTTTTTTTGTATACATTTAATTATTAGAAACTTGGTGTTAAGACCGGATATTAGGAAGACAATTAAAAATACCTTTGGATATTAAAATAAATATAAATATATCTGTCTTGAATGAGTATACCACATTTGCCACAAGTTGTGTTTTACTCCTGTGCGTATTGTGTCGACCCTGAAGATGAACCTGGAAATTCGGGTTCGAAAATTAGGTCAAAGAACAATGGAAAATCTTGATCCAACGTCATTTTCAGACAATCAGCTAATTGAAGGCTTAAAGAAGAAGGGACAAGTGAGAACCCATCAATTGAGGCCAAAAATTACATCATCTGAATATGAAGGAAGTTCAAGATTTTACCGACCTATGAGTGCTATCAATTGTCCCGCACAAGAAAAATGCGGTCAAATCCACAACAAGAAGGACAGCACTGAGAACAAAAAGGGATCGTTTAAAAAGTATTTAACTAGGTAGTGGTTATAATTGGTTTTTCCCCACGCTATTTATTTATTCATTCTTTAAACAAAGGGTTTCCTATGGTGTGCAATTATTTCTTCTTTACAATTTTACACTGAATTATACAGAAAAAGAAAAAAATGGTTCATTCTCTAGACAATAAAACTTATCATGACCAAAACAGATATTAATTTACCATTTAACTCACTAAAATCCGCACTTTAAGAGTTACATTTATGGAAATTAATTGGGCCTTAGGGTGCATATTTTGGTCATCAATGCCGAATGGATTTTATTGTCGCTGTGATGATTTGAATGCCTCTGTGTTTAATTATGCTGCATTGATTGCGCTTTAGCGCAGTTTCAAACCTTCAAACCGATTACACGTATCTATCAAATTCAAGGTTGCGTGGCAGGGAAATGTCAGTACATTACGCTGATTCTATGCTGTTTTATAAACGATAAGTACTTCTAGCAACAGAAACGGAAGTTTTCGCGTATCATATGGTGAATATGGAAGAAACTTCACTACAAATCTGTTAAACGAAACAACTTATTGATTCAACTTGGAAAACCACTAGGGAATAAAACACAGCCAAATCAATCCGTAGCCATAAAATATTTTTAGTATGACGAGGCAGGCTATTGCATGTACAAGTACGTTTAAGGGCATTATTTCTTTATAAATGAAGTACTGAAAAAGTTTTACACAGGGAAAAATTGCACGGAAAAGGTCGAATTAATACTGAAGCATAAATATTTTCATAAAATATAGTTTGTTGAAACACAATCGTCAATATCTAATTGTCAAAGCAAGAAGGAACTATTAAATTTAACGCATATGTAGTCGGTTAGTTTTTTCTTAATAGGGGCTAGAGTTCATCATATTTTACTCAGCCGTTTTGGCGTTTAAGGGTAGATTGAACTCATTCCAGGTTTAAAAATTGAATAAACAGGACTTTACATACGGTAGATCAATTAACGTATTAGTTGCGGAGACCTAATATATATGCAAGTATGTATTAGGTTTTGCGAACCTAGTAACTAATTAGGTCAGTTGTGACCAGAAGGATAAACCAAAGGCAGCAAGAACGATAGTATAATCTCATGCACATTCGTTTCGTGCTTACTGGCGACTCAACAGCAGGAGCTGGTATTACGCACTTTAACCACTATATATTTGGGTGAGGAATGTGGGATAATTGGACAATACCATCTCCTAGACGAATATGTAAACCTGCAGTAAAGTAGCTAACATCGTATAGTCTCGACAATGCGACTTCAACGCTAACTTACTATATATAATATATATACCGAGTTTGAAAAGGGTACTACCTTTATGACTAGTGTGTTAGTAACCGATACCAACATTATAGTACCGAAAAGGTATATGGTACTAACACTATGTCTTCCAAGTCGCTACATGGTACTAACATGATTGATATCAATGTATGCTGTAATACACGGAAATAGAGAATTACAACTATTTCTGAACACCTGTTACTCCAGTGCATCCATACACTCTGGCCTTGATCGATATCAGTTATCACATTTCGCGGTAAGCATCATCAGGTTCGTACCATGTATCGCCTCGGAAACCATAGTATTATTACCATGTACATTTGCGGTACAATAATGTTGGCATCGATTACTAACACAATAGCCATAGTGTTAGTATCCTTTACAGACTCGGTATATATATTATATACTGTGAGTTAGCATTTAAGTCGCATTGTCGAAGACTTTGTATGATGTTAGCTACACTATTGCAGGTGTACACATTCGTTTAGGAGATTGGCCCGTCCTATTTTACCACATTCTTGACCAAAATAAATAGTGGTTAAAGGACGTAATACCAGCTCCTGCTGTTAAGTCGCCTGTAAGCACGAAACAAATGTGCATGAGATTATACATTCCGTTTATGCTGCCTTTGGTTTATCCTTCTGGTCACAACTGAACTAACTTGTTACTAGGTGCGCAACACCTAATACATACTTGCATGTGTGATTTCCTGACTTCATCATAACCACGATAAAAATCGCGGTTTATTTATTCACAAATAGTCGAATGGATAGAAAGATGGATAATTGGGAAAACATATAAAATTACTTTAAATATATACATATATATAATAGGTAGATAGATATTCATCAATCAATACCAAAAAAGATACAAACAGGTAGATCGATTTACATATATATCCATATATATATGGATTAAGGACAAAATATAGATACATAGATATATAGATAGATAGATAGATAGAGGTAGGTAGATATGATAGTAGTAGACAGATAGATAGACGTAGATAGATAGGAGTAGATAGATAGCGATAGATAGATAGGATGGGATGGAGATGGATGAATGGATAGACACGTAGATAGTTGAAGTACACGAAATTTCTTAATATGTGCGAAAATAGTCTAATTGATGAAATGACTGTTCCATATATATATATACATATTTCACTTAATTTAAATTATTTTCTAGTTTAAAGTTTCTGCTAGTTTTGTCTTTTAATATTTACAGATGTTATTTTGAAGACATTCAAAGAGAATGAAAATGAATCGGTTCTTGTATTTGAGAAAATTTCCTTCCATATATGTAAATAAATGAGTTACTATGAAATATTTTTAGCAAAATGAAAATTTTAAAAGATTGAAAACAGAAACTTTGCAGTAACCTTTGTTTCAACGATTCTGATAATTTTATTCCAATTATCTTTGTTGGCTCAAAGTAATCAACAATCTCCTGATAGCAGTAAATCTATGGCGGGGTTTACGAACAGATACGTAATTTGATAATAACCGGGTAAATTACAATTACATCAAAATTCAAATTGATTGCATATTTCATTAGTGGGTTCATCCGTAGGAAATGTTTCAAAGCAGAATCGGAAACTCGCTCGAGTAAAATGGCAAGAGAGTTGAATCAACCACTATTTTAAGATGGTTAGGAAGTAAAATTAGCATAATCTTAAGTATATTGAAGATTATGCCATATTTTCAAAATTCATTTCGACCTCACCTACCACATTTTTTATATAAGTTCCCATGTAGAACTTAACACTTATTGACAAAACGTTACTTTATATCTCGCCTTAGAATTTCCTTGTTTCTATAAGCTTTCTATCAGAATGATATTTTATAAATATTTTTCTGACTCTTATTTAATTTATATTAGTCTAAATTAAGCGTATTATTGCATTAACTATAGAATATTTGTCATTACAAAATTCTGCGACTGTTAAAATACATTACTTTTTCCCTTTCCTTAACAAATTTTACACTAGTAAATTTTAAATTTAAGTAAAAAAGTTTAAAACATAAGTCTTGCTTGAAGTGGTATATACATTAAAAACTTTAGATTCACCTATATGATAGTACCAGTGCAGCTTTATTTAAGTGATTACCTCATCATCATATAAAACACACACATGGAGCCATGGTGTACACTTATCTAGTCACTCGTCGGAGTATTATTAGACGAATGTTATTTCACTTTCAGTAGTGTATACATGCAGACAAATGCCAATAGAGACTTACATGACGTAAATTTATTTAATAAAAATTGAGTTGTTGTTAAGAGATAGACTAAAATGTATCAACGCAGCCATTTAGATAAAATTTATCACGAAGTTGACATTATATATATATATATATATATATATATATATATATATATATATATATATATAATGTTAATAATAATCACGGAAGCAGCTTTACTACTAATAAAAGTAATAATAATAATAATATTTTTATTAATAATAATATTAATAATGATAATAATAGCAACTACAATAATAACAACAATTAGAATAATTCTACTGCTGCTATTCACTTTTGCAGGTTTTGCAACCTATATACAGGTAATACAGTTAAAATAATGTCATTGTTTTGGACAAGTCGTCAAAGAAAACTGTAAATCTACCTTTAGTTAAACGTACTGACGCATCATCCTCAGAGTACGACAGTAGACTGATTAGCTAGGACCAAACTGCATACATATATATTTGGAAAGCAAAATTAGATATGCGGCTTTCACGCCTAGTAGTCTCGCATAAAGTTTACTTGATTTGAAATGTCGACTGCATAATTTCAATACAATCACAAATATTAACAGATTGCAGCTTTCGTAACACATACATAGATATTACAAATACAAAACCATTGAGTGCGTAATGAACAATACAAATTCATTCAACTGTAAACACATCCCACAAGAAAAGAATATGTGCTCACGCAACAGCCAATAGAACAAAGATTTATTATAAATCAAACCAATGGCACAATTTTATTTGAATGGATTTTTATGTATAAAGGGACGCCGTGTAGGATACACTGAAACGAAAGGCTAACTAAGAAACATTATTTAGTATATGAGAGACAATTATGTCGAGCATGCGGCATTATATCCCAATTGTTAGAGCAACAGTCTCCAAAACAGGCATCCCTAATTTCGAGCCCTGTCCGTGGCTGACATTGGACGGAATTTAAAGAGTTCCCAATAAAAACGTCGTTCAACTAGATGAATTACCTCTGCTTTGTTATAAAATGCTTAGTTTATACTGATAAATGTATGCATATAATGAGACATTTGCTTAAATCAAAATCGAAACTTTGATGTTTAATGGTAATTGTTTGTATTTGTATGCGCATGAACGCACGTTTGCGTAAAGAAGCAGCGCGGATTTTGACCACGACACGCCGGTAAAGTTCGCTCAAAATATCATCCCAGAAATTTAAAGGATATCTATTTCGGCGAGTGATAGGACAATGCATTTCGATGCAAATCAACCATATAAATACTTATTTCCTTGAAGCAAATATCTTAAAATATGCAAACTTAATATCTTGTTTAGATTTATTGGCACTTATTCCACAGGCGTGTAATGTTCTTCCTGTTTCGGATACCTCTTGTTATCTTATTAAACTTGAAATCATTTTAGGATGGGTTTGATTTGGGTGCGTGCAAACCTCTTTTGCTGTTACAAAATAATTCCTTTATTTATTAAATGTAAATGGGAAACGTTGCATGAAATTCCTCCAAAGTTTTGTTGTATTCTGCACGATCTCTTCTGATCCATATCCCTACAAATGTGCCATTTAAGAAACAGCATAAAATCTAAATACTGTGCCGGGGGTATAACGGCAGCGAAACTTTGACATTCATAGATCTATATTGTCTGTATCGCAATTCAGGATCATCCACACCTATCGAAGTTTTAGGACTGCGTTTGTCTGATCTCACCTCACGATCTGACGGTAGGGCGATTTCTCACAATACTGAAGCGTAAAAAGTACGACCAATAAACGAAAATTGCAGGCATATGTTGAAAAAAAAGATAAATATTAGTTTGCAATGATAGCCAAATCAGGCATCATATTGCTGATTATATTTTATGGTCGTAACCATTAAATCTGCAAGATTAAAAAACACGAACAGAAAAATATTAACATTTTCACCATTACAAAGTTTTTTACTATTTTGAGAATGGGAATATTTTACGATATTTCCATATCATTCTGAGAAACATATAAAATGTGTCATCAAATTTGCACATGTCAAAAATTTTCAGATGCCCTTTATTCTTTTGTCCTTCAATTATACAAGTCCATTTTGGGACAGTATTCTGTACAATGGCAAACATTTGGATAGTGCAAGTTTTTAACATTATCATTTTTTTATTTTCGGCTTGAAATACAATTGAAACAAGATAAAACGTGGGGAAACGCCCATTTGTCGTCATTTTCCTCAATATTTTTAACTAAATGCCTGTCAAATATTATTTAGTACTTACCAATTTTTAGTAACATCCAATTTTCCACAGAGAATACTTAGAAGTTTAGAAGGTGTGACCAACAAACATTTGTTATGTTTTGTAATTAATTTGATTGTGAGAAAAAAGTTATCTATGCATCTAATTTTTTCCAATTCAAATCACTTCTCTTCGACATCTGAACTCTGAGCAAAATGTCGCTAAATGTCCGGACAGATGTGAGAATTATTTAAACTGAGATTACGAATTTGATAGAATCCTCAAAACCCTTATAAATATGTTTTCAGGATACGTTAAGCATTGTATAAATTAGATATGGCAATTTATCCAATAGAGTAATGTCGTCTTTATTGGGAACTGTGAATTACTGTGTAGAGCCCCGTCCGCGGCATAATTTGAATACAATCGAGTTGTTAAAGCAAGCATTTTTTTAAAAACATGACAATGTTTTCGTTTACATTTTCATGAGCCATTTGACTTTATAGATGTTTATATATATATATATATATATATATATATATATATATATATATATATATATATATATATATATATATATATATATATGCATTTATTGCGTCAACAATAGCATTATTAAATTTTTCACTTAACTTTATCTAAGAGGTGATGTGCTGCTTCAATGGCCACATTTATTTACGAATTTTGGTACAGTGAATAAAGTTACCCATTTTAAACCAAACGTTCTTCGGTTCGAGCCCTGTTCGCGACAAAATTCTGGACAGTCCTTGAAGAGATCCCAATAAAGACGAAACTGGTCTACTGGATGATGAGTATGTAAACTCATTATCTATTAATTTGTGAACTTGGTCAAAAAATATGGCAGAGAGCGTTGCTTCTATGATAAATAGGTAGCATATTCATATTTGTGAATTTCCTGCGAATTAAATCAGACGTTCTGTAAAATCAAATTCTGCCGGTACGGTTTATTTTATTTTCACCACCTCAGATAGCAATGTCTGATTTCTAATGACAGGTCAAAATATGTTAGTTTAAACACGTGGCTCACTTAAAAGCAGGACGGGAGCAATTTGTTGGTTGGTATAAAAGTAAAAATTGTTTTTTTGAAAGGTGGCTTTTGTGGTGTACATTATGTGATGCTGGACTTTATATGAAATATTCCCCCGCTCAAATATCCGCCGCGACGAATCAGCACTGGAAATTAATTTTGTTCAAATATGCATCGTTTACTTTGCGTCGTCAATATGTTAATGAATTATATTAGCGCCCATAATTAAATAACGTTGAATCAATCCATTCTTTCTGTCTAGAATTTCACAATGTACGTCCAGCTACGCTAATACGCCCATTATATCATCCATTATATCAGCATAAAATAAAGGACGTTATTCAATTAAACTACTCGCATGATGCTACTATAAGTAATATACCATATTATATGTATAATGAACAATTGTTTGCGAATGTTATTTTCTTATTTATTAAGTATGTATTAGGTTTTGCGAACCTAGTAACAAATTAGTTCAGTTGTGACCAGAAGGAAAGTATAATCTCATGGACATTCGTTTCGTGCTTACTGGCGACTCATCAGTAGGAGCTGGTATTACGCCCTTTAACCACTATATATTTGGTAGAAGAATGTGGAATAATAGGACGAATGTACATGAGATTATACTTCCCGTTCATGCTACCTTTGGTTTATCCTTCTGGTCACAACTGAACTAATTTGTTACTAGTTTCGCAAAACCTAATGCATACTTGCATATATATTAGTTCTTCGCAACAAACAGTATTTAATTCTTATTTATTAATTTGTAAACTTGATCAAAATATTTGGCAGAGAGCATTGCTACAATGATAGAAAATTAGCATATCAATATATGTGAATTTGCAGTTTTTCTATTTTTTTGTGTTTGAATAGATAATGCGACTTAATTAAATAAACTACTTTCGTTCGCAAACAAGGATTAATCGTTTACTAGATAAGAAACAAAATTAAAACATGAATATTAGGCAATTGAGTCTTGAGGTTATAATTTGATGGATATTAAATAGCGAATACTCGAAAGCTAATTGGAATAACGCATTTTGTGTGTAAAAACAAATATTTTTAAAATTCATCATAATCAGCATGTACAGCAATACATAAGCCTAGAATGACAAATGTTTCACTATCATATAGCCATAAGTCTTTCGTGGTTTTGAGTGGACTGTAAACGAACATTTGCCGCACTTTCCAGTGAGGATATTTTGTACTCGGAGTTTTCCCTCTTTTAAATTGATTGCCAACCAAGGCTGATGAGCACTATCCGCCTAGATGCCAGTGGCCAAAGATTCTATCAGCGGACTTAACTTGCCCTTCGCGTCTAGCACGCTTGCTCTCATTCCATCGAACACATTTAACAACGCGGTAAGACCATACTCGAGGCTTCACATGGAAGGGGATGATGGCTGTGTTTCTTAAGACCCGGAAAAGTTCATACTACCATTCCCGGAGTATATAATTGGAAATGACGAAAGTCAGAAAAGTTCGGCTATTTCAAAATTTGAAGAGAAAAAATCTTCTAATAAACGATTCGCCAATCATTAACCAATTCTATGGGAATGTGACACACATTTCACAATCAAAATTCCATACGAAAGCATACAGGACTAAAAGTATGTTGACTTATTTTACGCCAACCATTTTAGAAGGCCTTGTTAAAATTTAAAATGCCCAGAAACTGTTGAGGGTTTGAATAAAATTGGATCATCGTTGTACAAATCTAGTAAACTAGTTGTCATAACGCGTAACATAACCATTACTGTTCGAATTAATGCATATACACCCTCTAATCTACGTTGAATAATCAAAGGTAGCAGATAAATTTAAAATACTTGAATGATTTAAAAATACTAGAACACGCATTTATAATCGTGTCCATACTTTACTCCGTTGTGATTTATCTCCAGCAGAGCAATTTCAAATTGGAATTATTAATTTAATTTCGCTGAAAGATGTCAACTCCATATAGAACATTCGTAAACACATCTGTGGTAGGCAGATATTCCATCGGATAGACAGAATTTGGACCAAAATTTATTATATATTGTTGTTCTTTATTTAACTTTATGGAATATAAATGTAGCACTCAATTCGACAAAATATCAAAATCTCTAGAATTGAGGATTTTATCTCAAAATTTTCTTTGTATTTTATGCCTGGTTGTAATCATATTCCTTTCATAAATATAAGAGATGTCAGAACAGTAATTTTGACGTTAATCGTGTGCAAAATTCAGGATTCATTTCATTGCTAGCGCCATCGAATTCAATTTTAATCAAAAAGTTTCAAATTACGGAAGAAACTTCCATTTTAAACAAATTCTAAAGAATAATATTGCTTATTATTATGCCAATTCCTAAATTTCCTCTCAATGTTCTTCCCAAATAAGTGTTATGAAGATATTCAATTTTATTTCAATGGTGATATTTTCGCGTAAGTCGAAGTAGTGGCGATGAGCAGTTTGTTAGTGCGTCTATCCAATAAAATAGAAACCACAACCACTTAATCAAGTGGGCTGTCATACGCTTCTAATGTAAGTTGTTGGTACCTTCATCAATTAAAAGGACAATATAAGATCAAATGGATTTGTTAAATAATTTACAACATTGACGAATATATTCCTGTTGTCTGCGAATACGAATCAATTAGTTGAACGCCCCGACCTTTCTCCACGTAATTTTAATTGAGGTTGAAAGTGGTGGTTCTTAATGAAAATTTACCGAAGGCGGAAATGGACTAGACAATACATCCATTTCAACAGCGCTGTCACTGTTTCCCTACAAGTAAATTTTATTTGCAAATATTAAACGAAATAAAGATAAAAAAGCTGGAAGGTTTATGAAATAGGTGAGCACAACATTTGCAAAATTTAAACTCCAGTTCGGGCGGATTTAACGATGTTTTCTAAAGCGAAATTTAAAATGCGATGGAAACTTTTTAAGCTGCTATTTGCATTATCTATAATCCTCAGCTAAATATACAACATGAACATGCGTGTATCCGGTTTCCTCTTCGGTGTTGTAACACCTATGCATTTCTTTTCCCCTTGTTCCCTGTTTTTGTTTTCTCCACATGGTAACAGCGCAGGTGTGTATTGAAGTGTTGAATGCTCATATTGCTTCGAAATTTCTGTCTGTATATGTGAAAGTGATAAATCAGCTGCACATACGAAGACAAAATGTGGAAACAATATGAGCATTCAACACTGCAATCCGCACCTGCGCTGTTACCAAGTTGAGAAAACGCAAAAACTGAACAATGGGAAACGAAAGACTGCCCTCGGAAAAATAACAGTCGTACACGTAACAGCCAACAATGCGGACAGTTCGTTAATTTTCAAGCCATCAATACTGGAATGACCAAATCTCATACATCACTTTTCAATACAGCGATAAAGACCTTTATATGTAAACAGGCACACACACAGACACAAAAGCATACACACTTATTAATCAGCCCAAACAACAAGAAGAAGTAAAACCAAGTTAGATTTGTTGCTACCCACATAATCAAATGAAAACCAAGAATGTATATAAATGAAAGATTGTAAAGTGAAGTTTAGTATTCTCGAAATAAATGACCATTTATCATTTTGTTATTATTGTGTTTTTATCTTCATAATTAGAAATATAATGTCTAATATATATATATATATACTAACAAGAAAAAATTGTATAAAGTAGCAAAGAAATTAGTTTATTTGACCGATTTCGCCCATCTTAGTAACTCATTACGTACAGTGCAAAATTTGATACGGCGGGAAGTTAAACCGGGCATCATATGCGTCATGAGGAACCTATTTAGAAACTCTTATAACATGTAGATTTTACAAGTCACCGCCTTTAATCTAATTGTACCTCATACACAATGCGAATTTGCGAAGATCAATTGATTTGAAATGTAATGACAGGATTTCAGATGATATATATTCTTTGTCAATATAACCCAAACATAGAAAAGGCAATTAAACCCGCAAGTATGTATTAGGTGTTGCGAACCTAGTAACAAATTAGTTCAGTTCTGAACAGAAGGATAAACCGAAGGCCCATGAACGGAAAGTATAATCTTATGCACATTCGTTTCGTGCTTACTGGCAACTCATCAGTAGGAGCCGGTATTACGCCCTTTAACAAATATATATTTGGTCGAAGAATGTGGAATAATAGGACGGTACCAAATAAATAGTGGTTAAAGGGCGTAATACCGGCTCCTACTGATGAGTCGCCAGAAAGCACGAAACGAATGTGCATGAGATTATACTTTCCGTTCATGCTTCCTTTGGTTTATCCTTCTGGTCACAACTGAACTAATTTGTTACTAGGTTCGCAAAACCTAATACATACTTGCATATATATTAGATCTTCGCAACAAACATTTTTTTAATTAAACCAGCAGACCGTTTCTAATCTTATTAGCTAGGTTGGGGCTCAGAAGACACCAAAGAACATGTATCCTGATACGAATTTTATGCGCTACAAATATAGAGAAGTAATTTTAAATCAAGTTTGCGAGCTTGAAGTAAACACCAATCCCATTGTATTTAAACAGTCGTCGAACAATATAACAAAACTAACGCCAGTCGCAACGCACTGACGCGTTTGGACCTTCCATGATCCTCGCTAGTCAATTTGCCGTCGTACTCTGATGATGATTATGGAAGGTCGAAACGCGTCAGTGCGTTGCAGCTGGCGGTAGTTTTGTTATGTTGTTCGACGACGGCTTAAATACAATGGGATTGGTGTTTACTTCAAGCTCGCAAACTTGATTTAAAGAATTTGTTACCACCACCCGCGCAATCAATTATTGTT
>JAQBSW010005364.1:0-58232 GCA_029291075.1 Eudiplozoon nipponicum | reverse complement strand
AAATACAATTAAACAATAATTGATTTCGCGGGTGGTGGTAACAATTCTTTAAATCAAGTTTGCGAACTTGGAGTAAACACCAATCCCATTGAATTTAACCAGTCATCGGGCATCGTAACAAAACTACCGCCAGTCGTTCGCACTTACGTGTTTCGACCTTCTATGTTCATCATCAGAGTACGATCATTTTAAATTATAGTTTTTTGCAAATAATAATTCCTTCAGAACATAATTCATACGGAGAAAGGGGTTTCGGTCACTTTTTCCGGGATTATATGTCTAACTCACTAAATGCGATTCTATCGGTTTTAAGTAGTGTTAAATTTGCGAGGTAAATGATCTCTATTGCTTAAATAGTGCTTATTAGTCGGAATTTACTGCTATGCTTCGCATTATTTATGTTTTCGAGGAATTTCACGACAAAAAATTACTCTTATCTTATAATAATATTTGCATGATGTATTGATTATAGTGATGTCTAAATTGTATTAATATAATGGGATACTAGAAAAACCACTCCGTCTTAAATTTGATAAAGATTAGATTTTCTGTCTCGCCGTCTAGCTATTGTGTGTTTGGCGACTTATAGTGCAAAACACGTTTAAAAATGCTTGATAGAATTTCTGGTTACAATTGCTGGCCGTCATAAAACAGGAGTACATTCTTATTTTTGTATGCGTTGTTTCGTTTGTTATATATATATATATATATATATATATATATATATATATAAATTTCCATTTTGTATCACTAAATTAATTCATAAGACGGAGTGAAAGCGTTTCTATGTCATATTTAATTTGATCTTGTAATGTATGCCTAGTAATAAATATTTAACAGATTTAGAATGAATTTCAAATTATTCCTAATAAATTATCCTAAATAAAACTGAATGTTACCAAGAGCTGGTGAAGATTATTTTCAATTATCTTCTAAATCTCTCTTATTGAAGTTAAACAAACAGCCAAAGTCATCAAGTTCCGATAAAACGATCCCAAACGAGCAGTTCTCGAGAGTGGACATAGCTGCAGTTTTGGAAAAGGCCGAACTGACAGCAAATGACCTTGGATTATCGACAAAAACAGCACAAGCTTATTTCGAAAAGGTATGTTTTTAGCATTTTAGAATGTCATAATACAGGATAGTTTTAAAAAGAACAGAGACATTAATATTTACGTTTTATATTGCACAACTGATTTTAATCAATATACTAAACAAAGTGCTATACTATTGAAAATAAGTATTTATTTCTTCACGGGAACTTTTATAGTCAAATTGAAACTGCTTGAAATTAATTATTATGTTTGTGTTTATAACAATATATTGCTAACGGCGCCAGCAACCATCATGCGTATTCTTAAAAATACAGTCAAGAATAGGCAGAGGTAAAGGCGTTCTAACTTTCCTTTGAATTTCAGTCTGTCTACACTAATAGAGCTATGTGAATCCTGAATAATACGTCGCGTAATAACGGGCTCTGTGACTACGTTTTAGCAACGGAAGAGAGTAAAAATTCATTCATTCCTTAATTCATAATGATTATTCCTGCGTTGTTCACTCAAAATGGCGTGAGCCACAGACAAATGTCAAATTTGTATTTAAAATTTACAGTTACTTTTGCAGTCCAGGCACAATGCAAAATTTTGTGCGAGCTAGAAGACGCGGTTGTGCAGTCATCCGATCGTCGTATTTTCGTATCTGTAATTTGCTATGCTTGCTGTCAACACCATATTAGCTGAAGTGTGTGTCAACATCATTGCAGCACAATCTTAACCTTTGGTAGGCTCGACTTGAAAATAATTTCTCTACGTTAATCGTGTGTGAAGCAAGATTTTATTCGTTATAACAGTTGAAACACTCGAAAATATCATTTATGAAGTGGGCGTATATCCGTTTACTGTGGATAAATTATATTCACATTTATCTATCTATCCAAACATATACATATAGTTTGTATAAAATAAACTTCACACAGAGTAGCGAGAGAAATTCATTAAGTCGACCGGTATTTTCCTTTGTTGGTAACTTGTCATGTTCTTGCCGGAATTTTCCATGAACAGAGGTGGAACCAAAGCGTATTTGCTTTGGATTCCAATACCAATTTCCCTGCCTTACTACAGACGCAGACTGCAAAAAATTTAGTCATATACTAACTTTTGTTTTCGTTAGTCTTTTCATTAGGTGAAGCCTATTTGGAATTTTAAATTCTTGCTATATAAGATTTATTCACCAAAATGTCCCCAGGTGGCAATATGTTTGTTCGATAATGAGGTAATGGGGATGGCTAGTTAAAACCGTAAGTCAGAGGCAGCAAAATATATGCTCCACCTAGTGAAAAAACTAAACATGTAATAAATTTGTAAAAAATAGTAAATTGAGTGTACGGTATGTCATAGATGACGCTGTTTCATGAGTGAAAGAATGTGAAGCCAATGTTCTCCAGTTCGAGTTCAAGTGCTGGAAAATTCAGGTAAGTAATAACGGAGTTCTTTCCTCAATCACATCATGCAGTTTAAGCGTTAGTTGTGACTAAATCGAAAGCTGAGTTAGTGTTACAATCAAGCATAACGCATTTTTTAGTACATAGGACCAAGTGTCAAGTCTTTATGCAGTAGACCGCTTATGTTATACACAATTTGACCTTTGGATGTGGTGCACGTTGTCCAAGACGAACAACGAGAAAGCTAACTGCATGAATTATTTAAATAATATTATATTGCATGATAGATGGTGGAAAAAGATTTGAAATATCTGCTCTTAATCAGTAGGTACTTAGGTGCAAACGTATCTGTGGTAGAGTCGAAACTTGAGAAGATTAGAAAGCCTTTTGTTCTTATATTGTCTATTTTCATACTAATGCGAGTTGGCACATTTTGTCCTCAGAAACTATTTTTTATGAATAGTAACACTATCATGACGGTTTTCGCCATTGAAAGATATTTAATGCAATAGCAATGAAAAGTAACTATTAACAGTAATTTAAGAATGCATTTTAACTCTAAGCAGTAGCTGTAAAAAAGAAACAAAATTTTACGAAAACAACCATTAATTAAAAATATTTTAAATATAATTCAATTACCCAAGTAGTGTGGTGTCTCTTCCATAATGAAAAATTGGGGCTAGTTATTTGAAAATATTGATCAAAAGAGAAACTGCATAGGCAAAATACGATTGGGAGGCCAGCCAATAACATAAGTTATTAGAGAATTCTACTTAATATGTATTGGTCTACAAAACGTCGAAAATGATAGAGTCATAGAATCCACAGTAACTGTTTGCTTGTTCCACCCGGTCTGCGGCAAAAATTCTGGCCAATACTTGAGAAGATCCAAATACGGAACAAAACGCCCCCCTGGATGAATTGCCTTTGCTACATTATGCAATGCCTATTTTTTACGGAAAAGTGTTCAGATATGACGTGATTGGTATTGATGTCATGCTCGATATCCTGATTTTAATAAAATATTACATGTTAAATTAGAATTCCAGTCATATTACTACGTATCAACTGTTTGAAGTTTCAGCAACATCTTCGTGAAACGACATTACTAAGCCTTATTTAGTAGGACTAATGTCAAAAGGTATTTGAGTTGAAAATTTACAAATTATTGGAACAGTGAGATATGCTCCACAATGCTGTCTTATACATAGTACACGGCAAGAACCAATCGCCACGTTGGTTTTTATTAATATCGGAGGTATTGAAATTCACTTGCCGAATTCCATAGCGTGGTCCGACATTGTACGGTAATTTTAATGTCGTTAACTAACTTTAATCATTTAAACAAAATTGTTAAATGTTTCAATACTGTTATTTACCTATTTGAACTGAATGATTTTGCAGTCGTTGATTAAATTTTGACTAGGTCACAGAAATAGCAGAAATAATTGTGAAAATATCAAGAAGCACAACTTGATAATGTTATGCGTTTTCTAAGAACAATTTTATCGATTCTAGCTGATTTATTAGTTAGTATTTGCGCTTCTTGGTGGGCATAGTCTGATAATATGACCTATTTTGATGCTACACGACGTTAAATCAACAACACTTTTCGTGTGCTATTTTCAAAGATCAATTTTTTATTGTTTTTAAACAAAAAATTATAAATTTATTCATAATTTGATTGATTGTATAATTGATTTCAAAACGAAATTTCATTAATTAATTTTATTCGTATGTGTACAAAAAAAGGCCTAACTTCGCGTGCCATTATTCTGTAAATAGTAAAATATTTGAAGAAATATATTCTCAAATGAATAAATTTATACGCATTCCAGCCAATTTGTTTTTTCACAATTCCTAGGTAATTCTTCTAAAACAAGATATTTTCAAACATTTTTGTTATTTCCGTGAGGATATGACGTCCGTAAGACCACACTTTCATCAGTTAATCACTCAATGTTTTTCAGCCACATTTACTACATGACAACAATTGTTGCATATGAAATTGATATAAGCACTAATCCTTCTCTATTTAGCCAATTACGAAACATTAAGAAACACTGGCAGTTGCACCTTTTGAAACGTTTCGATCTTCTGCGATCCGCAGCCTCGAAAGACGTCAATCTTACGAACTAGAATAAAACCGCTATAGGGACATGAGATAAGAAAAATCCACAATTCTGCTTTCAATTATATAATTCTCGCGTAAATGCTACTTGATTGAATTTTCGGTCACGCATTTTTTATGAAGTGAAGATGTAAATTTTGCTAACTTGGCAACATTACACAAAGTATTAATTTGCAAAAACGATAGCTAATTCAAGTTTACCAAATTGAGATGAATAATATATTCCACTTTATTCAACTGGTTGCACTATGGATCTAAATCAAAAGCCGGGCTTTTAAACCGTTGAAGGTCGCTTTTAGAGAAATAAGGTGTTTCTTAACGAGTAGCGAATCGCAATATATTTGTGGCAAGTAAACTAGAAGGACCGTCCACTTCCTCCCTTAACTGACACACCTTGTACATGACTACAATGTCAGCTGCACGCTTCCACTGTGGCTACGAACAAATCATAGTCAAACCGGTTACTCGACTTTACATCAATGATAACAGCTGTGGGGATTAAATATTTAAGGCATAATAACTGATTGAAATACCTAAAAGATAGCACTAATACCAGGCAAACAATTTTTTTACATATTTTGCTGTTGTAAGAATTCTACATCACTTACCAAAGTAGTGTAGTGTCTGATCTTTAGTGACTGATCTTGAGCGGCTAGTTGGTACTGTAGGTCAAAGAGATGACAATTACGGCTCCACCTAAACAAAAAGCTAAACGAAACAAAAATAGATATAGGTTTGAAATTTTGTATGAAGTGTGCTGCAAATAGGCACAGCTTGATGGTGCAAAATACGAAATCAAACGCGCACGGACTCGAAACCCGGTCGTGGAAACTTTTGCCAAGTAATTCATGATCTACCAATATAGACGAAAACGATCTACTTGACAAATTGCCGGTTTGAGTTTCTGTGGCATGGATGGCGTAGTTTATTATGATAAAAAGGCTAAGAGACGAATAAGCCCCGGCTCGAGCTCAGTTCGTGGCATATTCTGGCAAATACTTGACAAGGTTTCAATAAGAAGAAAACAGATACACTTGATGAATTTTCCTTATTAAATTGAGCAGTGGTTTGTTCACAGTAAAGACATTTGTTAACAGCTTAAAGGTTATAGTGAAAAACTGCAGAAAGTTAAAATATTTAATTTTTTAACTAGCGACAGTGATATTTAAAGTAATTTTTTAAAGATTTCATTCTTCAATCATGTGTAAAACATTTTTTAAAACCAGAATCGCCTCAAATCGTCTATGTTGAAGCCGGTGCACCATCTTCTTCGCCTCTTTATAATGGAATCAGACGAATCGGGAACATTTGGTGGATTAGGCAGGTGAGGTTTTTAAACAAAGTATATTTCTCTTTGAACAATAAATTATGTGTACCGAAGTAAAATGATAATTCAAAAAGTTATTTTATTAAAAATGTTTATTTTTATTTCCTTTTTTGACGTGTTGTATTTAACGACAAAATATATTTGCGGCAAATTTACCATTCACCTCATAATAGCTTGTTTGAATGAAACCGAGTCACTTTAAAAATCAAATCAAGAGAACCACTCCATTGAAAAAGGCCACAGTGTTAGTGGATAAAACTTCAGCGTGTTAAAAGAGGAATATAACAATAAAGGTCTATACTAATTGGTGTAGCTTTGGCATTATCCCAGACAAGCCAAAGTCTAAAATGCGTAATGATCTATTTTCAATATATATAAATGTTGGACCCCTATAGTTTCAAATTTAATCACAAGTACATTCATATCACCTATCCTAATCAATCCATCTACAGATTTATGAACAGTAGCGTTTCAAAGATGAGTAGTTCCCATTACGATCAAGTAAACATGTACTTTTAATGATCCGCGTGTATGTAGAAAACATCATTCTATTTTGGACACATTTATGCTATTAAGACAGGCCTTAGTAAAAATGAAGCTGCAGTAATCTAAATTTTAAAAAAAATCAGTGGATGGTACAGGTATTAGAGATTTCCGAGAGAAAGCGCTAGTCAGAACCCATTATTCAAACAGGCATATATATTGTGCATCTACAAATGGAGAAGATTCATGTTGTTGCACATTTAAATTTTCTAATCTGCAACCCGCGACTTCGTACGCGATAACTAGCCAATGCATGTTTTATCTTCGCATCGAAGTATGTATACTTCCCATTATATACATTTGATTGGCACGATTGTCACAATACAAATGCGATAAATGATTTTGATCAGAGGTGAGGATACCACGTTTTCTGATAAAGCAGTTGTACAGAATGCATGTTTTGCGGATTTTCGTCGAAAATTTTGTCCATCTGGATAATCGCGATAGTGACAATCTATGCAATGCCGACACATTTTTATAGGCAGTGAGCATGCCTTGAGCTGACACTGTGAATGAATTTACCTTTGAGGAATACTTCAAGTTATTTCTAAGCACTTAAGTATGGGACATTACATTGTCCAATTATTTCACAAATCTTGGCACAAATGGTAGACGTGTGGCCTGTTTACGGTAAGCATGAAACGCATGTTTGCATGAAGTTACATGTTTCCGAACATAGGTATGGCCCACTGTTTTTTTAGAGATAAATCTATACGAGTTGCGTAATGCGAATTTCTCAAATGAATATATGCCACATTTGGTTGTTCTTGAATATCGAATAGATGGCAGTTGGTTTATAATTATTTTTACTACCAAACAAATATTACTTTTTTGCCAAATAACGCGTTTCTTCAAATTTCTTTAATAATATTCACAAAATTTGAGTTATACCTGAAACGCTGTCTGTTATAAATTGACTTGCGCAGATGCTATATGCCGAATGGTAGAGTGCTTTGGCTATGTCCTAGACACCAGTGCCATCCGCGTGTTGTACGCTTGAAAGGACTTCCTGCGCAATTGGAGACTCAGGTAGCGTCAGCATTCTTAAGGCGGTCAATGAATAAACGTCATAGCAAACAGGCGTTGAACGATTCTCGTAATTCGCTAATGGAGAATTTGACGGGCGACGACGTCAGTGGGCAGAACGACAAGCGACTGTCTATTGCTGAAGATCAGCCGTGGTCTGCACAACGAATAAGTAAAAAATCTGAAACTGAAAGCGTTACTCAGAGGAGAAAGCTCAAAGAACCAAACTCGCAGCCTGATACTTGGGAAAGAAATTTACTCCGTGTTGCCAGACGGCCCAAGTCGAAGGATTCTGAGACAGGGAACGACCGAAAAAGGCCAAAAAGCTTATTCAGTGACAGTCGGGAATTTAGAAGTGTGTAGCAAATGATGATTTTATGCTTTTTAATGAAAACAAATTTTAAACTTTTAGTAGCCGTAGTCGCCAACGCATCAATTGGTTCATATATTTTTTTGAAATTGATCAATCTTTTAACGGACAGCAACACTGACCGTATCTATTTCTTTAGATAAACTCTATTTTTTGAGTACGCATTTGAAAGTATTACTGCTGTAGATCTAATGCATTAAGCCGTATAATTTATTTGTGTATATCATGCTAATAGAAGCTTTTGTACGTTATAAACTTCTGTATTGCGTCTGGGGCGCGTTTCATCAACCAAGGTTTAGGCAGCCAGCAAACGTTTAAAGCGAATTACTTTGATCTTAGTTGCGATGTTGATATAAACACCTGATCCATTATGAACATACATTTTTCAGCATGAACTAAGCATTGCATAGTGTCGAAAAGGCAATTCATCTAGTAGGCCGATTTCGTCCTTATTGGGAACAAATCAAGTACTATCCAGAATTTCCCGTGAACATGGATCGAACATGGGTAAGTCTACTTGGGTATCTGGCGCTCTAACTTAGGCAGGTTGGCTCAGTAGTTAGAGAACCATATTTCGAATAAGACCTGCCCGGGTTCGAGCCCTGTCCGCGGCAATTTCAAGAATAGTTAGTAATAAATTCCCCCATTAAGGACGAAACCGTTATAATGGCTAAATTACCTTTTCTACATTATATAATGCTAAGTTTATACTGGAAAATGTATGTGCATAACGGGTCAGGTGTTTATATCAACTGCCCGCGCAACCAATGGTCGTTTAATGTAAAGCGAATTACAAATGGAATGCACATGATACTTATGCTGAATTTGGTTGAACAATGTGAACTTACCTTGACTTCATCTTAGTTGGGTAATTGAAGCATTTTATGTGATTGCTAATGCGCTAATACTTCGAGACTAAGAATATATTTACTGCGTATGTGAATAGGGAGGTCTACTGTGGACAAAACTTATGCAACACGCGAACAACGATGATTGCTTCACAAAGTCATTAATCAGGCGACAGTTTTACATTTAAATAAAGATTGCAAGCTTGCGATAAACAACAATCCTGTCGTATGTGACCAGTCGCATGTACATATTCAATGAGCTTGATGTTTATCCGAAGCTCGCAAAAATACCATAATGAACTGTTATTATCAGTATTGCAAAGTATGCTTGTTTATTAGTTCTTTTGAAAAGCTTGTAAGCAAAGATAAGTTAATCTCATATGCTTCATGCATTCGAATAAAGAACGGAAATTTCATATTCTAATATTTTTCATAGCGTGTGCTAGTCCGAATAAAATGAGCAATTTTCCAAGCTAATCTTAAATCAAAAATTTCCATTCTGACCAGAGATCAAATACTAGGTTTTCCTCTTTCCCGGCGACTTTTGTCACTGAGATTTCTAGTATGACACGTCACCTTACAGCCATAATATTTGCCCAAATCCACCGCAGCTTTTACAATTGTTGTCTTCTTGTCTAAACTACACATCGGGATGATAGCTTGTCTCGTACAATTGCTGCTTCTAATCTTCTTGTATCATGAATAAATAAATAATATGTACATATAAATGACAGGGCCAATGAATTCTTTAAACCGTAAAGAAGCTGCTAAATGGTAGTAGCAATTTTTTAATGGCCGTGTGTAAACAAATCGCCGTTAAACATAAAAATGCGTTTGATCAATAAGTCTGAACAGAATTTTTATATGCTGTTCATAATTTATCATTATGTCCCTCAGCTAACATTCGTCATACATACAAAGCATTGTATAAAGTAGACAAGGCAACTTTTTCAGTAGACTGGTTTCGTCATTACTCAAAATTCGTCAAGTACTGTCCAGAATCAGCCTATTGAAAATTAGAACCTTTCATTAAGAATAATTTTAAGTTAAGCCCATGCGATTATTTGCTATATAAATTGCAAAAGACTTTGTAATGTAAAATTTACTTGTTAATTGGATTCTTCACGTTTACGCAAAAGATGAATTAAAAGTTATATTTTTTGCCACTTCTCATCTTGGTTAACATATATTGTTCATTTTCCTGGAAATAAACAGTAAACGTAGACGTTGTAGACAGGTACAGGATATTGCTTTATAAAAGGAGATAAGCAGGGGAAATCCTAGATCGATTAAGCAAAATAACGATAGTAACAGGGAAACGTAAATGAATGTATGCGTGCATACACAGACAATCGTTTTCACTCTGACACCCACGAATCACCACAAAACACCTATTACGTGCAAAGATTTTAATTCAACAGGTTAAGTTAATATCGGAGATAAAGCATTTTCTATTGTTAAATTCTTTGATGTCTCTAGCTTTTGAAACAGGCACTAAGACATTGCTCCACACACTAAATGATAATTGTTATCACCACCCGCGCAACCAATGTTCGTTTAATTATATAAATGTTCATTTCAATACCACTTCCCCATGTAATGTGGTGTCTGTTCAGTAATGACAGATTGGGCATGGTTAGTTGGAACTTTGGGTCTAAATGGATGCCATATGAGCTCCACCTAGAGGAAAATTGACTAACCAAGTTACATTAGTTAGTATATAACTGAAAATTGTGTGTAGTGTAGTGTGCGGCAGGATAGCTCAGTGGTTAGAGCACCAGATTCCGAAGCAGACGTGCCCAGGTTCGTATCCTGTCCGCGGCAAATTCTGGCCAGTACTTGATGAGTTCCCAATAAGGACGAAACCGGTCTACTGGATGAATTGCCTTTTCTACGCTATACAATTCTTAGTTTATACTGACATATGTAAGTAATTAATGGGTCAGGTGTTTATATCAAGACCGCAACCTTGATTATAATAATTGTTATCACCACCCGCGCAACCAATGTTCGTTTAATTATATAAATGTTCATTTCAATACCACTTCCCCATGTAATGTGGTGTCTGTTCAGTAATGACAGATTGGGCATGGTTAGTTGGAACTTTGGGTCTAAATGGATGCCATATGAGCTCCACCTAGAGGAAAAATTGACTAACCAAGTTACATTAGTTAGTATATAACTGAAAATTGTGTGTAGTGTAGTGTGCGGCAGGATAGCTCAGTGGTTAGAGCACCAGATTCCGAAGCAGACGTGCCCAGGTTCGTATCCTGTCCGCGGCAAATTCTGGCCAGTACTTGATGAGTTCCCAATAAGGACGAAACCGGTCTACTGGATGAATTGCCTTTTCTACACTATACAATTCTTAGTTTATACTGACATATGTAAGTAATTAATGGGTCAGGTGTTTATATCAAGACCGCAACCTTGATTATAATAATTGTTATCACCACCCGCGCAACCAATGTTCGTTTAATTATATAAATGTTCATTTCAATACCACTTCCCCATGTAATGTGGTGTCTGTTCAGTAATGACAGATTGGGCATGGTTAGTTGGAACTTTGGGTCTAAATGGATGCCATATGAGCTCCACCTAAAGGAAAAATTGACTAACCAAGTTACATTAGTTAGTATATAACTGAAAATTGTGTGTAGTGTAGTGTGCGGCAGGATAGCTCAGTGGTTAGAGCACCAGATTCCGAAGCAGACGTGCCCAGGTTCGTATCCTGTCCGCGGCAAATTCTGGCCAGTACTTGATGAGTTCCCAATCAGGACGAAACCGGTCTACTGGATGAATTGCCTTTTCTACACTATACAATTCTTAGTTTATACTGACATATGTAAGTAATTAATGGGTCAGGTGTTTATATCAAGACCGCAACCTTGATTATAATAATTGTTATCACCACCCGCGCAACCAATGTTCGTTTAATTATATAAATGTTCATTTCAATACCACTTCCCCATGTAGTGTGGTGTCTGTTCAGTAATGACAGATTGGGCATGGTTAGTTGGAACTTTGGGTCTAAATGGATGCCATATGAGCTCCACCTAAAGGAAAAATTGACTAACCAAGTTACATTAGTTAGTATATAACTGAAAATTGTGTGTAGTGTAGTGTGCGGCAGGATAGCTCAGTGGTTAGAGCACCAGATTCCGAAGCAGACGTGCCCAGGTTCGTATCCTGTCCGCGGCAAATTCTGGCCAGTACTTGATGAGTTCCCAATAAGGACGAAACCGGTCTACTGGATGAATTGCCTTTTCTACACTATACAATTCTTAGTTTATACTGACATATGTAAGTAATTAATGGGTCAGGTGTTTATATCAAGACCGCAACCTTGATTATAATAATTGTTATCACCACCCGCGCAACCAATGTTCGTTTAATTATATAAATGTTCATTTCAATACCACTTCCCCATGTAATGTGGTGTCTGTTCAGTAATGACAGATTGGGCATGGTTAGTTGGAACTTTGGGTCTAAATGGATGCCATATGAGCTCCACCTAAAGGAAAAATTGACTAACCAAGTTACATTAGTTAGTATATAACTGAAAATTGTGTGTAGTGTAGTGTGCGGCAGGATAGCTCAGTGGTTAGAGCACCAGATTCCGAAGCAGACGTGCCCAGGTTCGTATCCTGTCCGCGGCAAATTCTGGCCAGTACTTGATGAGTTCCCAATAAGGACGAAACCGGTCTACTGGATGAATTGCCTTTTCTACGCTATACAATTCTTAGTTTATACTGACATATGTAAGTAATTAATGGGTCAGGTGTTTATATCAAGACCGCAACCTTGATTGTAATAATTGTTATCACCACCCGCGCAACCAATGTTCGTTTAATTATATAAATGTTCATTTCAATACCACTTCCCCATGTAATGTGGTGTCTGTTCAGTAATGACAGATTGGGCATGGTTAGTTGGAACTTTGGGTCTAAATGGATGCCATATGAGCTCCACCTAAAGGAAAAATTGACTAACCAAGTTACATTAGTTAGTATATAACTGAAAATTGTGTGTAGTGTAGTGTGCGGCAGGATAGCTCAGTGGTTAGAGCACCAGATTCCGAAGCAGACGTGCCCAGGTTCGTATCCTGTCCGCGGCAAATTCTGGCCAGTACTTGATGAGTTCCCAATAAGGACGAAACCGGTCTACTGGATGAATTGCCTTTTCTACACTATACAATTCTTAGTTTATACTGACATATGTAAGTAATTAATGGGTCAGGTGTTTATATCAAGACCGCAACCTTGATTATAATAATTGTTATCACCACCCGCGCAACCAATGTTCGTTTAATTATATAAATGTTCATTTCAATACCACTTCCCCATGTAATGTGGTGTCTGTTCAGTAATGACAGATTGGGCATGGTTAGTTGGAACTTTGGGTCTAAATGGATGCCATATGAGCTCCACCTAAAGGGAAAATTGACAAACCAAGTTACATTAGTTAGTATATAACTGAAAATTGTGTGTAGTGTAGTGTGCGGCAGGATAGCTCAGTGGTTAGAGCGCCAGATTCCGAAGCAGACGTGCCCAGGTTCGTATCCTGTCCGCGGCAAATTCTGGCCAGTACTTGATGAGTTCCCAATAAGGACGAAACCGGTCTACTGGATGAATTGCCTTTTCTACACTATACAATTCTTAGTTTATACTGACATATGTGAGTAATTAATGGGTCAGGTGTTTATATCAAGACCGCAACCTTGATTATAATAATTGTTATCACCACCCGCGCAACCAATGTTCGTTTAATTATATAAATGTTCATTTCAATACCATTTCCCCATGTAATGTCGTGTCTGTTCAGTAATGACAGATTGGGCATGGTTAGTTGGAACTTTGGGTCTAAATGGATGCCATATGAGCTCCACCTAAAGGAAAAATTGACTAACAAGTTACATTAGTTAGTATATAACTGAAAATTGTGTGTAGTGTAGTGTGCGGCAGGATAGCTCAGTGGTTAGAGCACCAGATTCCGAAGCAGACGTGCCCAGGTTCGTATCCTGTCCGCGGCAAATTCTGGCCAGTACTTGATGAGTTCCCAATAAGGACGAAACCGGTCTACTGGATGAATTGCCTTTTCTACACTATACAATTCTTAGTTTATACTGACATATGTAAGTCATTAATGGGTCAGGTGTTTATATCAAGACCGCAACCTTGATTATAATAATTGTTATCACCACCCGCGCAACCAATGTTCGTTTAATTATATAAATGTTCATTTCAATACCATTTCCCCATGTAATGTGGTGTCTGTTCAGTAATGACAGATTGGGCATAGTTAGTTGGAACTTTGGGTCTAAATGGATGCCATATGAGCTCCACCTAGAGGAAAATTGACTAACCAAGTTACATTAGTTAGTATATAACTGAAAATTGTGTGTAGTGTAGTGTGCGGCAGGATAGCTCAGTGGTTAGAGCACCAGATTCCGAAGCAGACGTGCCCAAGTTCGTATCCTGTCCGCGGCAAATTCTGGCCAGTACTTGATGAGTTCCCAATAAGGACGAAACCGGTCTACTGGATGAATTGCCTTTCTACACTATACAATTCTTAGTTTATACTGACATATGTAAGTAATTAATAGGTCAGGTGTTTATATCAAGACTGCAACCTTGATTATAATAATTGTTATCACCACCCGCGCAACCAATGTTCGTTTAATTATATAATTGTTCATTTCAATACCACTTCCCTATGTAATGTGGTGTCTGTTCAGTAATGACAGATTGGGCATGGTTAGTTGGAACTTTGGGTCTAAATGCATGCCATATGAGCTCCACCGAAAAGGAAAAATTGACTAACCTAGTTACATTAGTTAGTATATAACTGAAAATTGTGTGTAGTGTAGTGTGTGGCAGGATAGCTCAGTGATTAGAGCACCAGATTCCGAAGCAGACGTGCCCAGGTTCGTATCCTGTCCGCGGCAAATTCTGGCCAGTACTTGATGAGTTCCCAATAAGGACGAAAGCGGTCTACTGGATGAATTGCCTTTTCTACACTATACAATTCTTAGTTTATACTGACATATGTAAGTAATTAATGGGTCAGGTGTTTATATCAAGACCGCAACCTTGATTATAATAATTGTTATCACCACCCGCGCAACCAATGTTCGTTTAATTATATAAATGTTCATTTCAATACCATTTCCCCATGTAATGTGGTGTCTGTTCAGTAATGACAGATTGGGCATGGTTAGTTGGAACTTTGGGTCTAAATGGATGCCATATGAGCTCCACCTAAAGGAAAAATTGACTAACCAAGTTACATTAGTTAGTATATAACTGAAAATTGTGTGTAGTTTAGTCTGCGGCAGGATAGCTCAGTGGTTAGAGCACCAGATTCCGAAGCAGACGTGCCCAGGTTCGTATCCTGTCCGAGGCAAATTCTAGCCAGTACTTGATGAGTTCCCAATAAGGACGAAACCGGTCTACTGGATGAATTGCCTTTTCTACACTATACAATTCTTAGTTTATACTGAAATATGTAAGTAATTAATGGGTCAGGTGTTTATATCAAGACCGCGACCTTGATTATAATAATTGTTATCACCACCCGCGCAACCAATGTTCGTTTAATTATATAAATGTTCATTTCAATACCATTTCCCCATGTAATGTGGTGTCTGTTCAGTAATGACAGATTGGGCAGGGTTAGTTGGAACTTTGGGTCTAAATGGATGCCATATGAGCTCCACCTAAAGGAAAAATTGACTAACCAAGTTACATTAGTTAGTATATAACTTAAAATTGTGTGTAGTGTAGTGTGCGGCAGGATAGCTCAGTGGTTAGAGCACCAGATTCCGAAGCAGACGTACCCAGGTTCGTATCCTGTCCGCGGCAAATTCTGGCCAGTACTTGATGAGTTTCCAATAACGACGAAACCGGTCTACTGGATGAATTGCCTTTTCTACACTATACAATTCTTAGTTTATATTGAAATATGTAAGTAATTAATGGGTCAGGTGTTTATATCAAGACCGCAACCTTGATTATAATAATTGTTATCACCACCCGCGCAACCAATGTTCGTTTAATTATATAAATATTCATTTCAATACCACTTCCCCATGTAATGTGGTGTCTGTTCAGTAATGACAGATTGGGCATGGTTAGTTGGAACTTTGGGTCTAAATAGATGCCATATGAGCTCCACCTAAAGGAAAAATTGACTAACCAAGTTACATTAGTTAGTATATAACTGAAAATTGTGTGCAGTGTAGTGTGCGGCAGGATAGCTCAGTGGTTAGAGCACCAGGTTCCGAAGCAGACGTGCCCAGGTTCGAGTCCTGTCCGCGGCAAATTCTGGCCAGTACATGATGAGTTCCCAATAAGGACGAAACCGGTCTACTGGATGAATTGCCTTTTTCTACACTATACAATTCTTAGTTTATACTGACATATGTAAGTAATTAATGGGTCAGGTGTTTATATCAAGACCGCAACCTTGATTATAATAATTGTTATCACAACCCGCGCAACCAATGTTCGTTTAATTATATAAATGTTCATTTCAATACCATTTCCCCATGTAATGTAGTGTCTGTTCAGTAATGACAGATTGGGCATGGTTAGTTGGAACTTTGGGTCTAAATGGATGCCATATGAGCTCCACCTAAAGGAAAAATTGACTAACCAAGTTACATTAGTTAGTATATAACTGAATATTATGTGTAGTGTAGTGTGCGGCAGGATAGCTCAGTGGTTAGAGCACCAGATTCCGAAGCAGACGTGCCCAGGTTCGTATCCTGTCCGCGGCAAATTCTGGCCAGTACTTGATGAGTTCCCAATAAGGACGAAACCGGTCTACTGGATGAATTGCCTTTTCTACACTATACAATTCTTAGTTTATACTGACATATGTAAGTAATTAATGGGTCAGGTGTTTATATCAAGACCGCAACCTTGATTACAATAATTGTTATCACCACCCGCGCAACCAATGTTCGTTTAATATTTAAGCATGTCGTTTGTTTCGATATCTTCATTTATTCTTATAAAGATTTCATCAAGATTCCGCAGATATGTTTAGCAATATATTGTAATGGTTTGTCGTAGCCTTGATGGTTCCAGATAAAACATGTGGACATCAGTTAGTAGACTTCCTAACAGACGGTCCATCGCGACTCCATCGACTTGCGTGAGATATTGACTGTTGAGAAGTGGCACTTATCATTTTTGGTGTACACATTAACTGGACTGCTTAGTTCTAATTGTGAGGAATGATGGGTGGCTACTATCACCGGACGTACGGAGGAAATTGATAGTCTTACCAACTGGAGTAGTTATAAATAGATTTCTGCCATCGAACGAAAGATTTTCTTCGTTCTTCGCATTGCATTATTTTACCTCATTTACAAAGTCAAAGGTATCGCGAAAACAATTGTTTCACATTTCAATTTATACTGGTCGTAAGATTGCTTTTAGTTCCCCCGACAGCTTCTGCTATGGAATGTTAATTATTGTTGATTATCAATCCTAGTGGTGGCAGGTTGCCTGTTCCAACTACATTGTGTACATTCGACATGCCGTATGTTTTGGCCACGCGTGTGCCGACTGATTTTACTGGCTCTTTGCCACATCCTACCAGATATTATAGTAGAGTTGAAATGTGGCAAAACGAAAGCAACCTTTTTAAACTGCTTTATATTCCTGCTTTATAATAAATTTATACTTTCACGGACGATTTATGTCTTAATTCAAATTAATCTGCCTATGTTGTTAATATAATGCGTTGTATTAAAAAAGTAGTTTTTCCATCGTCGCTACTTTGCTCTAGTGTGTTTGTCTCTGCTTTTCGTAAATGTTTAGTGCTAGAATATATAACGCGGTAGTAACAAAAGCAATAGTAGTTAATTGAAAGTTATTTGAGAGCCATGAACATCTCGATACCTCATTGCTCAGCTCTTGCCTGTTATTATTAAATCAGAAATGAAAAATGTATAAAGTGCATATTTAGCAGGCATGAAGCTTTGATGTTTCTATGAAGTTTTGTAAATGTATTTTGAACATATTTCCACAAATGTTTTCAGAACATGCAGAAAATGGAGGCGTCTTATAAACTGAAGTAAATTAAGATGCACACTTGGGTGTTCACCTTGTTAGGATCATCAGCTTTTGCTCACACGTTGCAAATAAATATTGTATTTGATAACATGCGCTTAAACGGTGAAGCGCTTTTGTTAAAATATATGCTCCGAAGGACTTAAATTAGCACAAAAGGCATTTGAGAAAAATAAAGCGATACTTACACAGATTGCGCCTAAATATATATATATATGCTTTCTCTCTCTATATAGAATATTTTGGTACTTATACATTTTATTAGTTGTGGCTTATTTAACAAATGGCGTCAAATAATAGAAAACGAGTGCCTTGTAAGACATTTCTTATAATAAAAATCTATTTGGTTCCAGTATTCTCGGTTTCACTATCGTGGATGATTTTTTCAAAAACACCGTATATTTACGCATAAATAAGACTAAGAACCAAAACGTGATTTACGCAGACATGTATTAGAAAAGCACGCCTTCACACTATAAAACATGGGCGTTACAATCTTTATTTTGGTTCACATTGAAAGTGCACAAAACTGAATGGCGAACTAGACAGTCTAAAATTAAGTTGAATTTTTTTGCTGGTTTTAGTATTTGTTTAGCAAAACAATAACATTATAGACAAATACTAAATAGACCTTTATGCGTGTTTCAAGAAATGTGAAGACAATGAAGTTCTGCTGAATTTCTCATGCGCTTGTGTTATCTATTTACACTTTATCAAAACCTCTTCTATTTACAAACCGAGGCAGCCCATGGTTGACTGGTCAATGTGTGTTCTGTCGATTAGCAAATAAGCCAGATTTGTTCAGTATGAACATCGTAGTTAAGAAACCATATTGATGCTCTAAGGAAAACACCATTTCGCAATATTCTATATACCAGTTGTGTACTAACTTGTGTAGTAGTAAACGACAATCTATAAAAGTTACACTGAAACAACTAGCTTTTTATCGAGTTAAAGATAAAAAATAATCGATTAAAAATATTTGATTCGATGAAATCGAGTAAACTGTTTGAATTGTTATGCTAAAGAAATTGTTTTCGTCGGCATTTCACTACTGTAAGGCAATAGAGAATTTAAGTAAACAAACTACTGACTTGTTGAACTTCGAACTTTTTTATGCACTTAATTCGTTAACTTGTGTAATCTTTTTCTTCTTCCTCATCTTCATTATTGTTTGTGTGCTAATATTGGTAAAAATAAAATTACCATTTAATAAGCGTGTCAGTTTTTTATGTTGAACTTCAATAAATATTGTTTAACACGTACTGTTAGAAAGCGGTCATTGATTCGAGAATGGTAATAGCAATTATTTATGTAAGGCTAACTAATTTCGAATAAAACGAAATCCTATGTTTTAAACGGACTTGTAACATAGTAATACTACTGACAGTAGTTTTTACAGTGCTGCTAGTTGCCAAAGGCGATTGTTGTCGATTTCAGGTCCTAAAACTGTTTTATTAAATAAAAGTTAGCAGAATGGTTGAGTAAATGCGAGCTTACTAACGGCCGCCATGACTAAGTTGTTTACGCGGTTCCTAGCGTAGACCGAACGGACTTTTTTGGCTTTCCAGGCGTATTCGGCTTAAGTTACAACACCAGTTAGCACAAAGGTAAAGCCATGCGTAGTTGGAATATTTTCGCATTTGGATAGCAGAAGTATGACATTGTCCTACGAGCTATTCCACAGCGGAATACATTGTGGAGAGCTGGAAGCAATTCTGATTTCCTGAAGGCCAGCAATCGGGATACTGCACATGTTGGGTTCTTTCGCCTGAAAAGTCTAGCTAGCTGGTGGAGCAAGATCATTTAAAATTTAAGAAATATTATATTAGCTATCCTTGGGTTTAAACGGTACCCGAGAACCGGAAGAAGCTGATGGTAATTCACCGATCGTTTTTGGCTTGTTTTCTGTCTCAGTGTAAAAGATTTTGCGTCGCAAGTTGCTATCTCCTTACTATCCCTGGAACGTCTGCATATAAGCACATCGATGCAGAAAAGTCATTAAGGTATAAAAAAATCTCTGATTGAATTTTTTATTTAGCGATATCTTTCTTGATTCTCCGATGTGTACGCGACGATAGTGCTACTTTCCCAGAATCGCATTGGGCACCATTTACATTGGGGACCCTAGGTCCAGGCTCATCTAAAGTCGTATATTTTTGTTTATTCACCCACAAGTTACAGCGTGTAAGGCGAAATTTTTTGTTCTGCGCGCTGGTCATTGTGTTGTAAAATAACTATTTATTGCTTTAAGCAGTGTCGTTTGTGACTCTTAAAGAATGCCATCTATCCCGTTCCCTATAAGTGAAAACAGTCGCGCTAGTAGAGGTTACGAGTTCTAATTCAATTGTTCGAGGCCTTCGAAGTCGCTTATCAAAAGTTTATTGATCGTGTTAAGAAATCAGTCTTGACACCGCCTTTGTGAACATAAAATTTATTTGTAAGTTGTCAGATGTGTAGTTCATCCTTATTTCTTCACATTTGTAATTTAAATCAGATGAAATTTTGAAAGCATCGTGATTCGACAACTTTTTAACGGATATATCATAGATATTTATCTTTACTGGCTTTTGATTTGTTGAATATACTATCTGTATGTATTTTAACCTTTTCTTTTTAAATGAATAGCGAAAAACTGCATTCGGACGCCTTCCCTTCATAAATATATTTTGTTGATTATTATATATAAATACCTACGAGTGTTCTATAAGTGTCATTTTTACGTAGCTGGATACATATTTAAAAAAAGCTGGTGCTTGACTTCGCGCACAATTATCGTTGTTTCTACAATATATCCTTTTAAAGCCAGTGTTCCCACCATTAAGAATGAAAATCTGATGCCTCACCGAGAGTAGTTACGAACGTATATGTAGTTGCATATTTGCATAACCATTGTTTCAATGTTTCTTATTTACGTGCAACATCTTGGAAACTTATTTATTCTGATAACCCGCTAAAATACTGATTCATTGTAGCGCCGCCTATGTATTTATTTTATTAAATAGAACTTAATGTGGTTTACATCTGTTCGTGGCCATTCGTTTTATAGCCTTTTAAGACTTATTTATTGTATGAAAAATTTAACATTTTCTTCTTTCCTCTCTGATTGTATCTCAGTTAAATACAATTTCCTGCCGTACTTATGATAGAGCTAATTGGTGTCCAACTGTGAAGTTATGCCATATCTACTAATAAAAAAGCTGTAGCTTGTATTGTTTCCTGTTCGGTCAATATCAGAAAAATCGTGCATCAATAAGACGATAAACAGTCTGGCTGGTGTGTGTTATGTTCGATGGCATTGAAAAAGCTCATTTTCACTCTGTGTTACTTTCTCAATCTTAAAATGTTTTTTATATTATACTCAATATGCTATTATTTTCTGCTGTTAAATTAATATAATTGCTATAATTAAAAAATACTCATTTTGAGGACTAGAATATAGGCATTGGGAAGGGCAACAGAGCTTACTCGAACTTTTCCTGTAATCATGAGACACAACCTTCTCTACCTCATGAAATATCACATAACACTGCAAACAACTTCGTCGAAGACTGATATTATGGACCAAAATAATGAGCCGTCTTCATGACTTTAAAGTATACTACCTTCCCAGCGTTTTCTATGATTTATAATATTTTAAGCAACCATTGCTTATTCCAGAGCGCTTATATAGAAATTTGCTTCATTGTGCTATGTAGCGCCGGTTAGTATTAGAGTGCTCTATATTAGAACGATAGATCTGAGTTCATGCATGCCATTAGCCTACGGTAGGAATTAGCCTATCCTTTTCATTGGTACAGATATTTGGTTATTTATGTCAGGTTTTGCCATAAATGTTTAGCTGCATTAGATTTTCGTAGCTAAGAGTAAGTAACAAAAAATATGCAATTAATTAAATATTATTCCAAATACTTTATTAATTGATGAGAATTCCTAAAGTACGAAAAACCAAACATTTCGATATTTCAAGGTCATCATTGTAGGACGTCTGTAACTAGACTGACTGAGCTCGTACATGAACATTTAATTTACAATGTTTGATGTCATTTGAAATTAGCTAAATATTAGTATTTTATTTGTTGTGCGTTGAAAATTCACAACTTCCTCGAAAATATTGCAAACTTTGCTGTTCAGCCTTGACAGATGCATCTAAGATAATTTTAAAACGATTAACGGAGAATGCAATGGAGGATCAGTACTTGCTACTTGAAAATTTGTACAACTATATCTCATCGTAGGAACCTCGTATCTGTATTCTTTATCCACGCAAATTTGTAGTGTTTAAGAGTGCTGTTACTGGTCTGCTTATAAATGCCGTCGACAAAGTAATTAAAGATCTACTTAAAAATTAATTTACTGATGTGCAAGTTGCCATCACATTACCAGAGGATTCTGTCTCGTTCGCTTTCAACTATAAGAGTTTGACCCTTTCCGAGAAGCAATAATAAGTCTTATCGCTTGGACGAAAATGCTGTGTATTTCCAAACAATAAGAACTAGATGACAGAGATAAAACAAAATCAGCACAGGAGAGTCCATATTACGAAATTAAATCAAGAATTTCACAAGAAGATGAATTTTGCTTCCTATTCATATCTGAACTACGTGTTTTTTTATGAGTATATTAAAATGAAATTCAAGCGCTTAAATTTCATAAAGAGGGATCAAATAGTGGAATACGAAGAATGGCAGAAAACAACAATTTAATTAGTATATTGAGATCAGACAAAGTTTCACCTTTTGTTCTTATCAATGCCAAAAATTATTTTAATCAAATAAGCAATTTCCTTTATGACGAAAAGAAATTCAAACAATACCAAGCATATAAAGACTGATCGGAAACTATCGAGGATTTTGCATGCAATTAAAACTGTGTGTAGGGAAAATCATTAAAGAAATGACATTGCTGAATGTATGCAATGTAATTGGATCTAGCAATTTGAAGCCATTAAAGCCTATTAGTGTTAATGATCAACAGTCTACAGCAAAAACTAGCGGAAGAACTAAAAGTAGCCTTACAACCAGCTCAAATTAAAATGTCAAACAACTGTGTTCGCGATACTTTTGAATTAGTAACTATGGTAAAATCGGACAATGCCAGGAATAAAAAAATTATTTCGTACGATAGCCGAAATCTATTTTAAGCTTTCTTAATTGCTAAACTATTAATTTATTCTGTACGTCCAGCGATACTAACCAGCTATCATTCCCCATACTTACCGGTAATCTAAAACTTAACCTCAATAAGTGCCATACGGATGTTCAATTAACTTTCACGCAAATGGATGTAGTGGTAATGGACATTGCGTTAGATAGTGTGCTAGTTGATGTCTACATGTTCTATATGGAAATATAAAATCTGCAACGACTTATTTAAAAACATTGCCATAGAAACCTGAGGTATATTGACGAAATCCTGCTAATAATAAATGAAGATGCCGAGACAAAGGACACGCTTAAAGATTTTAACGATGTGTAACATTAATTTCAGTATAACTGGGAATGTTTAAACCCTTTGTCCAACATACTTTCTTTCCTTGACTTCTTGCTATTTTTACAAGGAGATGGCAGTCTAAACATGAAATATATCAAAAGAAGAAATAGACTGGAAAATATATCAAATACCAGAACGCTGTCTCAATTTCCTAAAAGAGAAATATTATACGCAAATTATCCTACATAATAGAGAAATCTGTATTGACGAATTTCTGTGTGAAGAAATAACGAAGCCCAAAACCAATTTGTAGGAAGACGAGTAAAACGAAACGTTAATTGAAGCAAGCATGATGCATACATAACGACAGAAAAAACAATGAAGCCTTATCCAAATAAAAGACGATATATGCCAGTATACCTTTTAATGGGGACGTCTCATCCAATCCAATTATCCGAAGAACTAAAAAGTCGTGAATTCTCAGATGCCTAATGCACAATCGATCTTTATTTATGTGATAAAACGCCTGCTAAATATGAATGTAAAAACTTAGCTCACTGCATTCGGACAGTCAAACATTTTTAATAACGCTGTCGTAGCCTCTAAGTGTGCTATGTAAGACAGACAAACCGATTACTATAGAGACCGATTCACGAGCAGTTTAAATTAAGTACAGATGGCATAGGGGAGAACAGTTCTGCAATAGCTGAACACACTGAATATAAAAATCATAAACTAAATTATGGCGGATTTCCAGGTTTCTTTTAAAGAAAAATCGCAAAAGCATTACGTACCGCGGAGGCTGTTGTATACAACATCCTTAATCATCAACTAATTAAAAAAGGTGTTCATAAATGATTTAAATATAAATTGGTGAATAGGTTTGAGTGTGTATGTGTCTGTGCGTTCCTCGGCATGCATGCTTTTCGATTCCTGTTGTTGTATAATATATGAGGTTAATCCAACTTTATTCTTCTTTAAACGAACATTGGTTGCGCGGGTGGTGATAGCAACTATTATAATCAAGGTTGCGGTTTTGATATAAACACCTGACCCATTAATTACTTACATATGTCACTATAAACTAAGAATTGTATAGTGTAGAAAAGGCAATTCATCCAGTAGACCGGTTTCGTCCTTATTGGGAACTCATCATGTACTGGCCAGAATTTGCCATGGACAGGGCTCGAACCTGGGCACGTCTGCTTCGGAATCTGGTGCTCTAACCACTGAGCCATCCTGCCGCACCTGTGCGGCATATTCATGCATTCTAATAAACGTATACTTTTACACATGATTTATTTGGCAACTCAAAGTGTTTTATTGCCATCGTCAATCTAAATTTAATGTAATTTTGAATTTATTTCTTCTATAATATGCAGGACTTACAGTTCGTAGGCCGAATGAACAATATATTTATCATATGAACCGTTAACACCAATCGAAAAAAGAAGGACTTATGTGATTTTAAATGGAATAAATTTATTAGCTCACCGATACAAGCGTGAATTAAGAAATGTTTAGAATCACATTATTGCGCAGATTGAAACTTGGACAAAAGAAATATTTATATTTATTTTTTTCGTAATAAATGCAGGCTCTTTATTGCGCACATTGTAACCAAATGATCTTCTCACAAGTGAGAAAACTTCATGTCTGTGGGGAAATTAATGGATCTTTCACTGAAATGAAATGATAAAATCAAAGAAAAATTTTACTCGATATAAAGCAGCTTTAACTTAAATGTAAACATTAAATAACAATTAACAGTTCATTGCAAAAAATAGTATATATAATAAATGACGAAAACTGTAGAATCTAGCAAATTTGTGATTTGTTGGGAAGGTAGAAAGATAAAAATATATAATAGATAGACTTATGAATAATGAATACATTAATATAAGAGTTTACAGTTAAAATATAAATAGTTAAATGAAGAGCTATAAAGAAAGGTAAACGAGTAGATCGTTAGATAGAAAAATAAATATAGTTTAAACTCTTTGGATTATGTAATATTTTTGGTTTTATAAAGCTGGAAAGTAAAGTGGACTAACTGTCATGTAGTTTTCATTCTTTTTAAAACATGTAGTTTAAACCCAAGGCAATGCGAATAAGCTGAAATTTTGAAAACATGGATTTTCGAATTTATATATTTTGTAGAATAGAACTTTTATTGAGAATGATGAATTGGGCAGCAAGTGAAAATCTAGTGCACAACACAACCGACCGAGCTAAAATTAAGTTAATTTTGGAGCAGGAGGCAGTAGAATGACTACTGAAAAGAAAATATTTAAACCAATTTTTTTGTGCTCGCTAACTTTTCATCAGTTAGAGCCGACACCTTCATTTTAGCTTGAAACAGATTCACTTATTATTAAAACGCGTTTTAGAACAATGGGTGGGACCAGCCTTTAATTTTAAAGGCGCATATCGGATTAAAAAGCATGTTTTTACAAGATAAGATTTGTAGGCGAGAGTTTTAGAAAATGTTGCATTTGAACAACAAATAGCTATTGCAAATCACTTATTATTGCACATGTTTACGTTAAAATATGTCATAAATGCGCTTCACATATTATCTATTATTATTATTATTTATTATTATTATTTTTATTATTATTATTATTATTATTATCTTTTAGTAATATATATAAAAGTTATGTCCACCTAATTACAGATTATTTATAACAGAACTAGAAGAACATTCCTATTGATAATTACCAATTGTCGAACAGTAGGTTCAATACAAGTTTATTTATCAGATTTGTCTACTAGGATTAATTGATACACACTTGGTATTTTCGATATGCAAACCACCGACTACCTATCACATCTTGGAGCATGATGTAATCTGTCCACAGATGCTTCAGTTGCGTTCACTATTGTTGAAGTACGTGAGACGTTTCGATCCTTATTTTGTACGATCATCGTCAATCTCATTATTACGTGAAGCACAGTATCGATACATAAGAATGGAAATTGTTTTAAACACATTCAAAATGATATATTTATACTTCATTTAAACATTCCTAGTCAGAGGTATTAATGTTAGTCCACTGCGTTTTGGTTAGTACCTGTTACGCCAGCATATTCATAAACTCCGGCCTTGAACAATATCAGTTATCACATGTCGTGGTAATCATGACATCATTCAATTATATATATTACAGCTAGATACGATTTGTGGCGGATAACTATTATATATGCAGTTGTGTATTAGGTATTGCGCTACTAGTAAAAATTAGAACAAATATGACTTTTAGGAAAAACCAAAGATAGAATGAACGGAAAGTTTAATCTCATGCATACTGGCGACTCAGGTATTATCTGGAAAAATAGCCTTTCATGAAAAACACGCGTCTAGCCAAACTTTGGAATATGACGTGTTCATAGTTTTGATTCATGTACATAAAGAATGAGAGATGTATTTTATTTTAAATAACGAAATTGTGGACTTGCAATTGATGTTGGAAAGGGAAATAAAGCGTCGTGTTTGATTTTATGATTTAAAATTGAGATGGAGTGTTCGGATATTAGACAAAAATTGTATGGGAAGGAAGCTAACTCAAGTAACCTCCTATATTTTTCTCTTACCACCTATATATAATGAAAAAAGGCTTACTGAAATCTGTGATATTAAGTGGTCTTTAACAAATTGTTTAGAAATACGTATGTAATGAATGGAAGAGGTTGAAATTGGTACTCACGACAAATGGGCGTTCAATAGAATTGATAGCAAAGGAATTGAAGGATATAACAAGAAAATTTGGTTGTAACACGGACCAGGTAATACATGGAACACAGTTAAAATCAATTGAAACAAAATACACAAGCGATGTTAATTATTAGCAGAAACCGTAGGTTAGATACAAGTGCAGTAACCTAGTACGAGAGTACGACTTTCGATAAGATTTTGCCAACTGAGAAAGAAGGCTCGGAACAATTTTATATAATTCCGTCTTAGCTATCGTCCATTTTAAACACTCCTTTTATACAGAAATCTCCAACGAAATTAATTTTATTCTTGTCTTTTCTAATTCTTTTTTACCATTTCCATTTTCTCTGCCCAGGGAATTTACAGAATGTGAGTTATATTTTTAAGAATTCCAACAAGCTGTTTCTTTTATGTTAATGTTAATACGATCGCCTTCCTTAACTTTATCTCTCTCTTTCTCACTTTCTATCTCTCTGTTTATCTCTGCGTTATCTTCAATCGTGCTCTTTCTATGGTATTATGTCGAAGAACGTATTTGGTTTATTCTCTTCTATTTTCAAGACTAAACTCCTTCGACATAATCAAGGTATCTTAATATTGAATTGTTTGGTTTTTCTAGCGCACTCAGTATGCTTTTAGTAAACCGGGAATTGAGTATTATGCACAACTCGCGTTTCACTTTCAGTAAAATTTAATGAATTTATATACATTGTTCTCTACACAGACAAGTTAAGAGATTGAAAACTACCCAAACATTAACATGAATATATATATATATATATATATATATATATATATATATATATATATATACTTCTAAGAATTGTGTATGATCAACAATGATTTAGACAAGTTCAATTTTCCTGCGTTTGAAATTTAGTCTATCTCTAAAATCATAGAGCTGATACCACGTTATTGTTTAATATATATCAAATGCAATAATGCGGCTGTGCAGTCACCTTTCGAAAATGCTTTATGATAATGACTCTAGTATTGTTTTTATACACATACGCCTAAGAAATGGCACAGTCCAACTGTCCAAATATTTCGGTACCAAATATATATTGAGTGTGAAGTGTAGTGCCGACTCCAGTAAGCACGAAACGCATTTGTACATGAGATTAAACTTTTTTCTATTCCTCTAGTCCTATATGAACTAATTTGTTATTATATGTGCAATAACTAGCATACAATTACATTTATGTTAGTCATATGCGACAAACATTATATAAATAGTATATATTTAATTTACTGATGCCGTGATTACCACGAAATGTGATAAATGATGTCGCTCGATGGCAGAATATATGGATTATGTGGAGTAAGGGGTGTTCAGAATTATTTTTAGCTCTCCATTTCGGTAAAGTTAGCCGACGCATTTGTATGGGAGCTTGTACTGTCCATTTGTCTCACGTTTTTTAGCACTGCCGGCTCCTACTAATGTGTCTATGGTAAACACGAAGCAAATGTTAATATAAGTTTACAGCTTTTTTCAGGCTGATTTCGGTACACAGATCTTGTTCTATTTTGACTAATTTGGGCCATGACCAGAAAATTTTTACTACAGTAAAAATTGACATTTTTTCTTCGTGATCGGTGTATTTGTTATTATTGTTGCATGTTGCTCTATTCGGACAAACCACCCGTCTATAATAATGTTGTGTGCATTCTTAGAAGGTATTTGTGGGTTATTATTTTAGTTATTAAACGTATAAAACTGCATGATAATAGATTATTATGAATGTTAATTTCTTATTTGAAACCAGTTGTGTGAGCAATCTTTATTTTTACATTTTTTTGCACGAACGGGCACAAATCAAAATGTAAAAATCCGGTCATTTGGCTAATAGCGCGTAAAGATTGCTTAAAATAATGTAATGAAAGATAAGAATTAATTTTAAAATTGCATGTTTTGTGTAATTAATTACCAATATAAAATGATTTTCATGGTTTACACTATTTTTTTGCACATAATGTATATTGTGAAAGTTTTGGGTGTGTTGTGTGATGACAGAGTCTCCTGATAGATTAGCTTTGTGGAATTACTGTTTAAACAATGTTATTCTTTCAATATATTCTTGTAAGATTATGAGGCACTGCACTGCAGCTCAGGTATCATTAACATGAAATGAGCAAGAAAGAGTACTTTAACAAATTTATCAGCGTGAAGTCGTGAATTTTGATGCAAAAGAATGAAAGTTGCTGCCGGAAACCACTGAAGTGTAGTCTACACTAATACTAGCGCGTCCGTCTGTACTTTGGCTAAATTGATCTCTATTAAATGTGAAAGCAATTATGGCGTCCATAATTCAACACCGTTACAAATAAAAGTGCAGCGGTATTAAAAATCTGCTGCATAACTTGTACATAATCGTGAGAGGAAGAGAATTATAATTATTATAAAATATAATTTAATTATACTTTGAAATGCGAGCTTTAATAAATTCATTGTACCCTTCCTGTGTGCAAAAACAAAAAGAAATTTTATCAGATATAAGAAAAATTTCTTTCGCATAATCTCCTCAAATATCTACTAATGAACATATCTTTATATATAAATTGGAAAGCAAAACAAGATAGAAATATGTGAACATAGAGAGAGTGTGAAAAACGGAAACCAATCAATTGCGTGCGTCACATCCAGTTCAAGCTCAATGCCTGTACGTGCTTCTTCTGCTTGCATAAATCCGGCTGCAATTTGTTTATCCATAAGGCTTCGTATGTGGCTAGCTCCCTTTTGTTTTTGCATTTAGTTATTACTTTGAATGCTACGTCTGGAGAACATACGTGCGATGTTTCGATGATGTGTTGCGCAATAGCAGACGTGTATTAACCATTTGATTTAAAACAGGCGTTCAAGTTGCAATGTTCTCTCATTCGAGTAATTAACCGTCTGGTCGATCGGCCTACGTAAGTTGATCGACAACTTGCGCATGTATATTGGTAAATAATATTTGATATCGACATTAACAGCTGTTTCTCTTTGATTGCTGGTAAAGGCAAGTGTGTTACCCTCAATGATACTCGTAGTTTGGCTGCATTAAATGTGCGTGTTAATGCTGCTTCAACTTTCTTTTATGCTATTCGGGAAACTGCATCCCCCTTAAATGGGATGTTTAGGACGACTGATAGACAGGTAATTAATTGAATCAATTATTAAAAGGGGAATTAAACAGAAACAGACGTATTACGGGCCAGAAAAGAAAACAGTCTACTTAAACTTCCGATTTAAAGGGAATGCAGTTTACGGAATAGCACAAAAGAAAGTTGAAGCAGCATTAACACGCACATTTAATGCAGCTAAACTAAGAGTGTTATTTTGAGTAACACTCTTGCCTTTACCAGCAGTCAGAGAGAATTAGCCGTTAATGTCGATATCAAATATTATTTGCCAATATACATGCGCAAGTTATCGATCAACTTACGTAGGCCGATTGACCAGACGATTAATTACTCGAATGAGAGAACATTGTAACTTAAACGCCTGTTTTAAATCAAATGGTGAATACACGTCTGCTATTGCGCAACACATCATCGAAACATCGCACGTATGTTCTCCAGACGTAGCATTCAATGTAATTACTGGATGCAAAAACAAATTGTAGTCGGATTTATGCAAGCAGAAGAAGCACGTACAGGCATTGAGCTTGAACTGGATGTGACGCACGCAATTGATTGATTTCCGTTTTTCACACTCTCTCTATGTTCACATATTTCTATCTTGTTTTGCTTTCCAATTTACATATAAAGATATGTTCATTAGTAGATATTTGAGGAGATTATGCGAAAGAAATGTTTCTTGTATCTGATAAAATTTCTTTTTGTTTTTGCACACAGGAAGGGTACAATGAATTTATTAAAGCTCACATTTCAATGTATAATTAGATTATATTTTATAATAATTATAATTCTCTTCCTCTCACGATTATGTACAAGTTATGCAGCAGATTTTTAATACCGCTGCACTTTTATGTGTAACGGTGTTGAATTATGGACGCCATAATTGCTTTCACATTTAATAGAGATCAATTTAGCCAAAGCACAGACTGACGCGCTAGTATTAGTGTAGACTACACTTCAGTGGTTTCCGGCAGCAACTTTCACTCTGTTGCATCAAAATTCACGAAGTCACGCTGATAAATTTGTTAAAGTACTCTTTCTTGCTCATTTCATGCTAATGATACCTGAGCTGCAGTGCAGTGCCTCATAATCTTACAAGAATATATTGCAAGAATAACATTGTTTAAACAGTAATTCCGTTTTTCACACTCTCTCTCTATGTTCACATATTTCTATCTTTTTTGCTTTCCAATTTATATATAAAGATATGTTCATTTGTAGATATTTGAGTAGATTATGCGAAAGAAATGTTTCTTGTATCTGATAAAATTTCTTTTTGTTTTTGCACACTAGAAGGGTACAATGAATAAAAGTATAATAAACCGAATCATCATATTGACATAATAATATTTTTAAATGACAAGGAGAATTTAATAACGATATAGGAAAGAGTGAATTTAGCCGAGATGGTGAGACCTACGTCGGTAATAAGAAGAAACGGGGCTACACAGACCTCACCAAACAAATAACCCAAACAACGTCAATTTCAAGGCAAGTAAACATCGATAATATAGTTTTCCTATGGTGTTTTCCGTATCGCTTCATAACAATTACCAAAACTCACAATTAATTCTGCTAAACTAGAAAAAGACAGTTTAGGTGAAGATAAATCCGCTAGAAAATTATCAAGATCGCCAAGCTTACATGTCATATCGTACAAAGTTTTCAATTAATAATTATTATGAGCTCTTTGACTCCATCCTAGTAAACAAAGTCGTCCGAAAGTACCCATTGTGATTGTGGGGGACTTCAACTGTTTTTTCATGAAAATATCAGTTTGCCTAGTGTCTTACGCTCATCTGATGCTGGCTGCGTGAATGGTAATTTACAGGTCAATTAGATTGACATCGAACGTGCGCGGTGGTTGAGCTAGCGTAATTCTTTGGAATTTCTTATCTAATGCTGAGCACCTATTGACGTATCTCAAATTATGAATATTTTTATGAGGAAGAGAACACCCATTTAATAGCGAAGTTGATAATGGCTGTTTTATTTCTAGAACACACAGCAATAATTTATAAACTTTAATTTAAATACATTATGGGGCTTCATTTGATTATATGGGTGGCATATAATGTGATTCTTAATTTTACTTTTATTTCTTGTTGCTGGTTTATTGCTGGTTGTTTTGTGAATGCATATACATATACGTCAGGGTTTGTGTCTGTGTGCGTGTAGAGATCATTCTCATTTTATTTAAGAGTGATATTTGAGATATGGTCATTATTGTATTATTGGATGGTTTTGACCAAATGTTCGATTTGTTAGCTGTTTCGTGTACGAAGTTTTTCCCCTCGTATGTTATCTTCCGTTTAGCCTTGTTCTTCAGTTCAGTTTTGTCATTTCGGTAATAACGTGGGTAGTACAAATTGCAGACTTCAATGTTCACATTGTTGTGCAATTTCTGTCACTGTTAACGCTGTTAGTGATGCCATTTGTACTGCTCTTTTTTCTTCATTTTGTTTTTTGAGGCTGGTCTAATTGGTGTTCCGGCTTGTCTGATAGTAGTAAATTGTTATTGGGTTGTGCGATACATCACCAGTCGATTAAAATATCATCGCGGTGAAACTTTTCAATGTTTAGGCCGGTGCTTGTTGTTTTATATAAAGAGCTTTGTATATGTATAATAATTTTTCGAACTTTTTTGTGTATACCCGAGAAATTCGTCAAATTGGCTGGGTGCCACGTTTCAAATATATCCTTGGAAATAGCTCATTTTCCTGTCGGTGCGAGGCCCCTTTTTTATCAATTTCTTTATTAAATGTCGCTTGATTCTGTCAATTATGTGTTTTTTTCTACGTCCAATATATATGCTACCGCACATACATGAGAATTTGTAAATTTTGACTGATTTGGAGAGGATTGGAAATTGATATTTGGCATCCAAACTCATGATTCTCTGTGTGCTGAATGTGATGTTAAATTTTGATTCGATTTAAACACCGTGCGAATATTGAGGCCGGTTCTTCGCCTCTAAATGGTAAGTTTAGGAAAACGCATCGCTCCACAATTATTCAAGGGACAAAGACTGATAGCTGAGATTGTTAGTGCAATAAAACAAAGTATAAATAATTCCAAAGGTAGCCAAATCATCACAAATTAACATATTGACGAACGAAGAAAGCTATTATAAGACAAAATTATACGACTTGTCACACTCGAGGGAGAATCTGGAGTTGTTTTACTTGATGCCGTTACTTTAAGTGTGTCCATGAATAAAATCATAATTGATCAATCACAATTCAAACCAGACAACGAACAAAGAGATTATTCATCAAATATTGAATCGAGATTAAATGCTATTCTGAGAAAGATGGAACAGCAAGTTTATTCGCCAATGGCTAATTCCAAATGCAGATCAGTATTCAAAGAAGAAACTCAAAAGCGATACCGGTCGGTAAAAACTCCGCAAGAATATATGACAAACCAAAACTCATAAATCCTTAGCCTCAGGAGCTCCTACGATGCGGTCCATTATCGAAATGGTTAACGCACCATAATATGAACCGACTAGGTTTCTCTGTGTACTTCTTAAACCGCTGCGAAAGTTTATAAATACGAAGACTATCAATAACTCTTTTGAGTTAGCAGACAAACTGAAGGAAAAAGCCATACTAGAAAACAAAATGGTCTCGCTTAACGTCTCACCGTTATTTACGTATATTCAATTGGAAAAAACCAACGACGATCTTGTGTGATCTGATTACTAATAAGTTTAAAAATATTCCTATAGACACCAGTTGTCTGAATGACCTCATATGAACATGTACAGAAATGTGCAATTTGCAGTTAAAGGTAATTGACACAGGCAGGTAGATGATGTAGCTATGGTTATCCGATGTATGTGCTCCAGAGAAACTCCTTGAATTTTTCTGCCCACCAATCAAACCGACACGTCTTATCCGTCTTAACACATTTTACCATCAATTTTTCGTTATCTATTAATTTTCTCTGGCATTTTACGTGAACATGTTGGAAAAATCTTAGGTTATTATGCGAAATGAAATTTTCTTCCATATCTTTCACATTTCTTGCCCAAATGGAATTCCAGTTCAGCTTTTAGACTGTGCTTAAGTTGGCGTTTTATTACTACGAATATTTTTTCGGTCGACCTGGGGGGAATTCGGCACCCAGCTTTGTGAATCTGTGCAGATTTAGTATATACCTTATGTAAACACGGAGAGAATGTGAAAAAAGGAAACCAATCAATTGCGTGCGTCACCTCCAGTTTCAGCTCAATGCCTGAACATGAAGAGACGCTTCTTTCTCATTTTGTTCTCAAGTATCTACAAATGAACATCTCATTATATATAAATTGAAAGGCGAAACAAGATAGAAATATGTGCCACCTCCATTTGAAACTCAATGCCTCATGTTCAGGCATTGAGCTTGAACTGGAGGTGATGCACGCAATTAATATACCTAATGATTAATTTTATAAAAATATAACATTTTACATACGGTGTATCAATATTATAATTAACTTAACCAATCTTCATCCACATTGTGTTCCAATTGTTCCAAACAAAACTATTTAAATTCGATCTTTGAAAATCTTCATATTTTTGCGGACAATATTATAATTTGAGTCTTTTTACATATATTTAAGGCTTGTTGTTCATTAGCTTTTAGTAAATGTGAGTGTAAATCTGCAACGAAGGAGTGCATGTTACAAGCCTACACATATGTTCTAAAACAAACGTCATTTTTAGGTAAAATAACGTCATCTTTAAATAGTCGCTACGTTATCTTTTTGAGTTAAAAGGTAAACGTTTGAAAAAATATAGCTGTTTGGTTTATCCAAGTGCTATTTATATTTCAGTTTGAAATTCATTTTCGTGATTTATTTTTATTTTTAACCTGCCTCTCTATTTAACAGCCAGTCAACAGTGCAACACAAAATGCTATCAAACTACCAGAAACTGGAGCAAATGATAAAAAAATACATTTAGGCAATATTTCCACGGTTTCGGATAAATCAGTCAGCCCAGGTTCATCAAAAGAAGCAACCAAAGTCGCAACTGCCTCATTGTCCTCTCCGTCTGTCAATGGTAGGTTGCTTTTTGCCTATTTGACCTATACTATTTATTTCTTTAATTTTAAACAGTTAATTTTTGCCCATGGTGTTAAAATTTCACATTACCCATATTTTTTAATTAGATTTAGTTTCTTTTCATTTATACCTACTTTTCATCACTGTCACAATGTTATGAAATACGTAGTTAAAGTAATAATCGTTGCCTCTTAGAAAAATTTATAATTGAAATCAATTTGCTCTATTTTTTTAATAAATATAGGAAGTCTTTGGCCACATAAAAATTACACCATCGATTTTCAAATAGCTAAATGCGAAATTTGTTTGTTTTGGCATCTTATATTATGTGTTATCCTATGTGAGGGCAAATAGAAATTAGCAAACATATATATCAATGAATATATAGCTTGAAAAAAGCTTAACTCATTAAATATGTTTCATCGATTAGAATAGGAATTCCTCCTCATTGGACAGCCCTTCGGTTGTAACTATGACTGCTATGGGCAAGAATTATTTGCGAGACCCTTTGGTTCAGAAGCACTATACGAATCTCCTTTACCCTGTCTCCCATACATTGCACGCATTTATAATTTTTTGTTAGCTATGCTAAGAAATTGCTACTCTCCGCTTAGCAGCTGTTAGACTGGATGCTGTGTAATTTTTTACTGGTTGACTTAAATTATTTACATTCTCATTTTTTTCTGGTTGTACACATGCATTTATGATATATTTTCTGGGATATGTATACAATAACATACATATATTTAAATTTTGGTATAATCTAAACCCAGCATAAGTTAAGCATTCATGTCATCAACTAGAATGGTTGCATCCTTATTGTACGCTTGTCATTTGTTTTCATAGTTGCCATGGCTGGAATTTAAGCCCAGGACTATTCTGTTCAGAATCTTGCAACAAATTTCCTACGTCACCGAAGCGGAGCTCTGCATGCACTTCTTGGTTAAATATCAAATTTTGCTATTTAGCATCCACTTATTCAGGTGGATCTACTTGGGTATCGATTTCGACCTATAATTCAAACTAGCTATCTACCATCTGACATTTATGAGACAGACTTGATGGTATTTGGGGAAATGATAGTTGATTAAACTATAATGCAGTAATTTTGTCGGTATAAACTTAAAAAGAATTATATAACAATCACAATTCATCAACTAGATCGGTTTCATTCTTATTGGACACGTATCACTAGTTGTTAGCATTTTCGACAAGAATTTTGCTGCTCATCACATTCACCGCGCAAGACGCACATTGAAGGAAATAATAACCAAAATTTGTTGGTGCATAATTGATATTGCATGCAAAGCGCCGCTTTGGTTACGTACTGGATAAGTTTTATTAGTCTGATTCAAATACTCCCGAGTTAAAACTCCAGGTTGGACAATTTTGGCATCTAGTCATGAGTGCCCCATAAGGACGAAACCGGTCTCTTTGATGTATTGCACTTGCTAAATTATTAAAGTTAAGTTTATAATGGTAACGCACATATAATCAAAACTTGATATTTTACTTTAATTAAATTTGACTTCTCAATGTGTCATTGTTTCTGATTTATAATGACAAATTTTGTGGATTACGCACGAGAACCACTTAAAAGACGCAATAAAAACAAGCTGGTATATAAGACAGCATAGCAAGTAGTACTCGTCTTGGTTGGCATAGTGGGTAAGTAGCAAATTTATAAAGTAAATGTGTCTTGGTTAGAGCCACGGCCTTAGCAATTCTGTCAAGTTCTTGATGAGTACAAAATAAGGGTTAAATAAGCTTTTTTACGATTTCTATTTTATAACTTATACAATATTTAGCTTATATCGAAAACATATATCTAATCAAATTCTCTCTTTATACTTCACTTTATCATTATTTTGATAAAGTTTGACCTATAATGGAAGATCGGGAATTGATAGTTGGAAATTACATCGAAAGCGATACTGGAAACTATCTGCCTAATAAATCTAATCAGTTGGTTCTAAGTTGAAAATTGCCTGCAACGTGTGACCAAGGTTTTGAGGGAAATGGTTTGTAAGCTTGAGAAACAATTGCAGTATGGTTTGATTCTCAGCCCTGATAAATCTGGCAATTTTCTGATGAGTGCCATATAAGGATGAAACCGCTCGAGCCGATGAATTGAATCACTTTTCTTATTCAGTGTTTACAACACCTAAATAACTTAATGCTGCCATTATAATGTAATTCAGAGTGACTTCTTTGCTTTTGCACAGAGACTGTTTTATAATAATTGATCATAGATACCTAGGATCCACCTGATTGACAGACTAAACACAACAGGAGATGACAAAACCGAAAATGACATGCATTGTGCGGCTTTGGTGGCATAGACATTCATTTCCAAAAATTTTAATCAAATACAATGTTGAGTGTCCAATTATGACGAAAGCAGTCTAGTTAATGCAACATTATAACAATTATGCAACACAATTTAGATATAGATCTTGTGCACACACGGATAAGTAAGCAATTCTGTCTTGATTAATGTACATCAAATAATTAGAAACATGCATTAAAAAATATTTTAAATATTTTTGTCTATTTTTTATGGTTATTAAAATTGAACTAAGCGAGACTGTAAAATAGTGACAGAAAATATAAAAAAACGATCTTCTTTAAAGTAATCAGTTCTGCATTTATTGTGCTAATACACGCAGCTCCACTGCTTGATAAAACTTTGGTTCATGTATCTTTATTGGTGACATTATTTTGCATTCTGTCGACTAAAAATTTTGACTTTGTGTTTGAATTAAATAATTTTAACCGTATCATAGTAGCTAAGATGTCCTCAGTTTTTACAAACTACAATCGGCTCTAATAATGATTGATGATTTGCTATTGACAAGAATAAAAGATAATTTAACGTTGGCCGATAATAATATGACCCAGAGTTTAATGGTTACAATTATTCAGAATAGAGCGATTTAGCTATTACAGCTAATAAGGCCAAAATGCATTTATTGAAATATTTGATCGGATTCATAGTGACGTTTGAAATCGTAGAAGCGAATACAATTAAACAGTATTTTTTGAGAGGGTTCAACTTCACATAGAAAATTATTTTATTGAAGAGTATACATTATTGCAAAATTTCTTAATCGAAATTACAAAATCGTAACTATTTCCAACTGTTTGATATCATTTTTAGATAAATAATTAATATTAAATTTTAAACGGAGCGCATGGTATATATGTATATCATGCTGCCAAAAAAAGTCTGGGATTCAAGATTAAATTAGCTTTTACCTGCTTCGTCTACATCAAGCAGACTCATCCGAATTTGTATTAGACCAGCCTTTGTTTTTTTGGCTTGTATACGTTGTGTAATAGGAGTTTGTTTGACTTTACCATCTGATTCAATCGAACCGTTGAGTCTATCTTTTAGAAAATAGTGATTTGAAAAATATGCTCTCTGATGCTGGCTTCTTTATCTCAATAACGTAATATTTCATTATCGGCCGGAACTGCTAATATGGGTCAAGCTCGTGGAACATTATTATTCAATTATTAATCAATCGCTTTCATCAAAAGGCAACCACGACTCTGCCACTGCTATTATATTACTAATTCGCTTCCGAATAGTCATAAAAATTTATTTTTTTATACAAATTGGATGCTTTATCTAGCATATACATTATATGATATATTGGTATGCGGCATTTAATCAAAAGCTGTAAACATTTAATTGACATTGTTGGTCGATTCCCTCGTATATATACAAAGAAAATGAATCGATTATACACAGTTCAAGGTCCCTTTTCAAACTCTAATTAAATATTAAGCCCAATTTTCTTTTATTATTGTATATCAAGCTTTTATTCTAGCTTACCTTCATTTGAGACACCAGTGTTTTCTTCAGATAGATTTTCCACACAATCCAATATTTCGCATAGCAATAAATTCAAAGAATGTTGTACGCCGCAAACCGCATCACTAGGCACAACTTAAATGTACAAATGTCAATAAAAAGTACCTGGTTTGACCTTGATTATTAACAAAGTACTTCATTAAGTCTCCTCTTTACTGTATAGATACAACCTTTTGTTTTTCCTTATTTATTCAACAGGAAATTTAATCAATTAATTTAATTTTAAACGAAATCGGAACGGGTGTCTGGTGCCCTTAATCAGTCAGACTGTTTATTGTGTTTCTGGTGCTGGCTTGATATCCACACTAAAGACATTTTAGGTGGACAGGTAGACTAATTTGAGCTCTGTTATCACATACATTTATAATATTATCCAAAACTTTCTTGCATTTGTAAAATTAAGTGCATATAGAATATAATTTAGTCTTTATCGAAAAAACTAAGTAGATATCAGTATTGATACCATGATTTGAACACATGAGAAGCGCACGATGGGATTCTTCAATTTTTATGCATAGCTATTCTAGATCTCCTTTCAAATAGTAGAAGCTTACAATTCAGTGCGCCATATAGACAGCAAAGAACCTTTCAAATATGTACGATATTATTCCTAGCTATTTTAACAGAAAAATGTCATATACTTTACATTAGCACTTTTGCTCCATCATATAAACTGATTAACTGAAAAAATAGAACACATGCCACAATTTTATTTAGACGGAAAATATCCTCCATATAGAAAGAACACAAAATATGTATCGGCATATTAGATCAGAAATTTCACCTAGGTGAAACACGAGACTTGGTAAGCCTCATACAAATGCAAGTGTGCGAACAAATTTATTTTGTTTGCATAGCTCTCGAAAACGTTAAATTATTGCGATCGAATAAGGACGCATACGTGCACGACTGGCCGTCATCAAAATTGCAAAGCGATTTGTTGACGTCTTAATTTTGACAAAAAACATTTTCATTGATAGACGTACGTGCAACACAAATCATATTGTGAACATACCACGTTAATAAGTGCTTAACCAAGCGTAAATTAAAACTTCTACTACATCTCATTAAATATTATTGACCACAGGTACCATTAAAAAGGTACGTAAATTGAAACGAGATTTCTGTTAAATTTTTCCTTACACACTAGCTAAAGTATGTTTTGTGGCGGGTGCAATTAAATCTAATTTAGCTGCAATATATGTCAATGCCAACACGCAATGAATTGCACCTTTTGTGTACTTTACTGCCTTATATCCTTGTTATTGGAATTGAATATAATCAGGTTTCTTATCAAGTTTACAAACAGTCACACTAGGTTCTATTATATCATTAGGTTTAAACTTGTCTATAATATTTGGTGGGTAACTGTTCACAATATGAGTATAACGCACAGTATTTAACTCCGTTTGCAGTCAGGAAAAAATCGCAATACTCTACTACACAATGTCTTAACCAAGCCATTTTTCCATTTCAATGGCAGTATCTGCTAAAATGTAAATTATGCGCTGTCCAATTTATCTTTGGATGACTGATTTGCACAATGTGCCAAACGTTAAGATAATTCATGCATTCGAGTATTTGTCTTTAAAACAATTTTTCTTAAAGGAATACCACGGTGGTGCGTATGAGTTACAACATGCGTTCTAGGTGTCTTTGTTCAAATAGGCCTCAGCTGCTTGCGTTCGGTACATGTAATTAGCCAATCGTGTAACAAAAAGGGTATTTCTGTCGAAATGACCCTCTCAGTTCTTTTTGATAAATCTTTCTTTTTTGAAATCAATTTCAAATTGCGGATAAGAAATCAAGCCATTCACCTTAGAAACATATTCATCGCATTGCACGATGGCCAAGCCAGACTCTCTTACTGGAAAAAGAATAACGCGATAATGTTCTTTGCCTGTTTCTCTTTAAACTTCCATATTTGCTCTACTCAACTGAGATTTCGTTAACTGTGATCAATTTTGACATTAGTAACAAATATCGTTGGCTGTCACCATTACTGGATTTTAAACAAAATAACTGAATGTATAGTGATTCAAAATGTCTCATTTACCATATGATATCCTTTGCCATGAACGAAAAATTGTTTTCCATATGCGCGATCCTCACTTCGTGAGGAATTAATTTTCTCGTTCGATATAATTGTTTGGATCGGATAATTTATTATAAAGTGAATGTTTCTACCTTTCAAAAGTTCATTGTCTAGTTTTAGGAAAGAAGTTCTGACAATAATTTAATTTCTGTTTACTTTTTCTCCGTTAAATCAATTGAAAAAATGAAGCGAAGTGCAACTGTAAGATATACAACGTGCTTTGAAAACAATGTATGGGAATGAATGCTTCACTTGAAAAATAATTCGCCTATAACCATGTCCGTTAATTATGATAATACTTCATTTATGTTGTTCAGATATAAAATTCATTTTCAATAGTCAACTGCACAGAAACTAGGATGGTTTAAATGATCGCTTTGGCTTTGGCACCGTTCACTGCCGATATGCTTATGTGCATGTAAGAAAGAAATATCACTAAACTATTGAATAAAACCAATCGGTACAACCATTATGTTGATGAAATATTTTTAATATGTGATAGTTGTGCACATGCGGAAGAACTACTAAAATAATTCGTTTTACAATTGATGTGTTGCTCAAACGTTAAACTGATGGCACATTGTGCAGATCAGTCATTCACGAGAAAACATGGACAGCAGAATATTTACATTTCAATAGCTAGTGCCCATTGAAGTGGAAAAAAGTATAAGTTAAGACGCTGTTTAATAGGACATTACGCTTCTGTTCGCCAGACTGTTTGCAGACTGAGTTGGATTGTGTGCGTAACACTCTTATAATTAACAGTTACCCACCACACATTATAGACAAGCATAAACCTAATAGTATAATAAAATCTGTTGTGAATGCTTGTACAATTGATAATGAACCGGTGTATATCTAAATACAATACAAAGATGAAGAAGCAATGAAGCGCATAAATAGATATATTGCGTTCCGTGTTGGAGTTCAAATATTTTGCATCTGAACTAGTTTTGATTACGCTCACTAATCATAGTGTGAATCACAAAATTGTACAAAAATTTGAATCTAACTTAATCAATAATTGGAATTGTACCTGTGGTCCAAATTAATTTATCAGATGCAGTGGAATTTTGAAATCACCCTTATTGAAGCACGTGCAAACCTGGTACGTGCAGAACAACGTTAACATTGCACGTATGTTTATAACGAAATATGTTTTGTCCTGTGAAATGTATAGAAAGCCAATAGAACGACTTTAAATTTTGGATATTATTAGGTGTTTGATTATGATTCTTTATTTAGAGCGATCGAAATTGGAAGACATAGTCAAAAACTGTACAAAAAAGTATTTGTTCGTGCACTGACATCACTATGGGGCTATCCATTCTACATGCGCAACTGTTTATTTATTTTGCATTGTTTAGTTTTCTCGACATATATTTTATGTTTATTTTCGATTTCGACTGTTTTTCTAAATTTAAAAATATTAATTCGTTTCTTTTATTTCTCCAGTAAATCTGTTAATAAGGTGGAACAAAAGCGCTATTGTAAAAGAATTTACTTTTTAATTAAATTTAATAACCGTGAATGAATGTTTCACTTATTCGGGAAACGAACATATATATAGCTATATATACTCGCCTTTCCTTCAGGGGAGTCTCTATGGCATCTTTTTAGGCCTGAAGTTCCAACTCGCCATTCACAATCTGTCATAATAGAACAGAGAGCGTGTGCTACTCCGGGAATAATACTTAGATTTCCTAATATAGAAGAAATCGCATTGGTTTATACTGATAAATTAATATATTTAATGGAATTGTTATTTATACCGAGATTTAAACCTTCATTTAAATAGTTATTATCTCCACTCGTGTAATCAATTATCGGTTAATCTTCAACCTTTATTGTTAATTGTGACAAAAGTTTCGAGCAATATATCGGGTTTCCACTTAATTGAAACACAATTAATTTTTAACAATAACTGATTGTGCGGGTGGTGGTAACAATTCTTTAAGTCAAGTTTGCGAGCTTGAAGTAAACACCAGTCCCATTGTATTTAACCAGTCGTCGAACAGCATAACAAAACTACCGCCAGCCGCAACGCTCTGATGTGTTTCGACCTTCCATGATCATCATCAGAGTACGACGGCAAACTGACTATCGAGGATCAAACCGCATTGAATATATAGGGAAATCAAATTTAGATATGCGGCTCTCACCTCTAGCAGTCTCGCATACATTGAACTTGACTGAAAATGTCGGCTGCACAATTTCTATGCAATCAGGAACATTTACTGTTTGCAGCTTTCGCCACATATACATATATAGGAAATAGAATTTAACAATAAAATATTGGGCGGGTGGTGGTAACAATTCATTAAGTCAAGTTTGCGAGCTTGAAGTAAGCACCAATCCCAATAAATCACTATTATGTAGCAGATTTAGTGAATTGGAAATCCTAAGCTTTTAAGATATATCAATATTATAAAGAAGAACAAAGCATTCTACGACTAGTAAACATATATCTATGTATAATGTTTAGCAATTTTCTTAAACGTGACCATGTGTTGTCATAATATTTTGCCAGTGTTCTATTTAAGAAATATTTAACTCTTGACACGCAGATGAATTGTTATCGTGTAGAAAATAGTGTACCAAGAATTAATTCTATAAAATGCCTGCTTCGAAACATTTACACATATTAAGAAATGTGTCTTCCTAACATAGTCGGTGCACACACCAATTTTTTTACCTTAGGATAGGCAGGTTAGGATATTCGTAACGAAGATGGCAGCATAAACGTTTTCGTTAATATCGGGAGGTTACCATTTTATCTCATGTGATGCTACATGTTCGGTTTAACTGCGCAGTTAACACTTAAATATATAGTGGCAGAATAAGAGCAGGCGTAGCAGACGTGAGGGGGGGGTTAATTTTGACAGCTGATAGAAAATTCGGCCTATAGAATCCCAGAGTCGACTTATGTAGGCGGATCGCGCTCTTTATCTTTTGAGTGCAGACAATATAAAAGAAAAAACTTTAAATATATTTTAATAGGAATTGGCGACTTTATGCTAATTTACAGCTTGTATCATGCATCGTGCATCGCATAGTATAAATTGAGTAGTGTTGTCGGCTGAATCTTGAAGGATGGATAAGCAAAGTCAACTTACTGTATGGAGTAAACACTACAAATGCAACTCGTTTACTAAATAGTTTTCGACTATATTAGATACTGCGCAACCACAGCCAGGCATTAGATCTGAGAACATTGCGTTTAGTGTCATAGCATACGGGATGATTTGTATCGTTTTGAACCAACTGCTCCGGAATCCGTTCCTTGGCAGCGACAATTCTGGTTACTGTTGAGCGGTATCTAATTCTGTCAAAACCTGTTTAATTAATGAATTTCATTTACTATCGTACGTAACGGTTAGTTTAGACCGACAGCATATAAACAAAGCCTCTCAAACAAGTTATAAGGGTGCATGGTTATTTTAACTTTGAAGAAAAATACAGATTAAAATATACTTTGCGGCGAAATATTTCATCAGACTTATTTGCAAGAGTTTATGTGCAGCGTGGTAAAACAAAAATACAATAGGAAAAGTTTTAATAATGAATTTGTAAAATCTAGCGAGGTCATATAAATTGACGTATAAATTTTAAAATTTCTTGGTGCAGTGAGCTTGCCGTTGACAAAAGGGCCCAAATAAGGGAAGGCATTTTATTTTTTCTTCAAATATGGATGCTATTCCTTTCGCAACTATCGTACCTTACAACCACAGTTTCAAAATCTCAGTTCTAGCCTTTAAATATCATATATGATCGATAGTATTGCTAATTTAAGTGCAGTATGATCATGTTTGATCCATTGAATTTGCCACACAGTCAATGAAACATAAATTAATTGTAAATTCGATAGTGAAGATGTCGAACGTAACGATTGATCGCATTATAGTTGCAGATATACATTGGGTAGAACGAATACCTCCATTTGGTTTTGATTATTGAGCATAACAACAGGCGATTTGTACAATAAGAATTTAAAACAAAATGCTTTCGCCAAAGTAATATTAATTCACAACTATTGACGGATGAGTAGAAGCTATGCCAGAAATAATGGCTTATCCGAACTGATTACGTTCTAATTTCTCTCAAAATCTTTATTTGGCCTAGACATGTGCGCGTTAAAGCATTCATTTTGAATAGCAGCTTGATGTTGAATGTTACCACATCATAAACATGTAATTTATGTGTGATCGCGTCACGCCTGTGTGGAAGATTTTTCTCACCTGTGCACATAAATTCGTTATTGTTATAAAGTATTCACTCAAAATACACAAATTTTTAATGTGCTATTCGCATTATAGTTGCATCGAGTGGTTCTCTGTTATTTTTTCTCCAATCATCATTTTATTCTCATTGTAAAGACCCATTTTGATCTATTTGGACGATTCCTCTTTTGAGAAAACGAATTTTATTATACTGGCCATCTTGTACTTAAATTTTGTACACTAGTTTTTATCAACTTTATATTTATTGCTTAAGAATTAGTTATTCTTGGAAGGAAACATATAAATATGGACTAATTTAAGATATATTTACTGTCATACTATTTATATTCATTTAAAAACATATTTAGAAAACACTAGGCAGAAAATTCGTAATTTAATTATTAAGTAGGTTTGCTTCTTCATAAGCGTGCACAGTAATTAAAATAAGCGAAAAAAACCACATGAAAGTGCGCACACATATATCGAACAAAGTACGTATTATAGCTCATAAAGTATGACAAGGTTAACGAGATTTTATGCGTACCCACACCTAAGCCAATAAATCTGTAGATATGGTTTCTGTAATTCACTCTTAGCTACCTTCCATTTGAACATTGAAAATAATATGTACCTATAATCTCCATAATTAATTTATCGATATTGAAAAATAAATGTTTTTCTAATAATGCGCACTAAATCTTTCAAAGTAATATCACTTGTTCAAAAAGTATGCCTTTATATATTCGCAAATGAGCTTAAATATTGTCAAGCCAGTAAATCGGAAAATGGCTTCTCCACTGAACCTCTTATTTTGCTAGATCCGAAATGTTTTGCCCGCCGAAATGAGTCCCGGTAATTTAGTGAACTATAGGGTTTGATCAAGTGATCGACATCGGCAACCATCCGTAAAAAAAACAAGCGCATCTGGCAACTATATTTCTACGGCTGAAGGCTTAAATTTATCACGACCATTATGAATCATTTCAAGAGTTTGTGCTGATACCGGCTCTTTAGAAATAGGAAATAGTAAGCATTTATACTTTTTTGTCTAAATTTAAGGCAAAATAAATGAATGCTTACGCCTTCATTTTATTTCCATAATTTATTTGGTATGAAATATCCCATTAAGTCGGCAGGGTCGCTTTCCTGACATATGCTGTTCTTACAGGCTTTGTTACGAAAATAAAACTCCTTTTATATTTAATTATAATTGAGAATAGATCGTGTTTATTATGGAGACCCATAAGAGTTAGGTCATATATGAGGATTTACTCAGAGTTTTCTATAATCATATTATCCAGTCTAGACTTAATTATCCCTAATTCAAAAGTTAAACTTGTTATTTGGGGAGATAATATTCTTCCTTAATTCTCCAAATCATCAGAAATCATTTTGCTAAACACGCGGTTTATTTTCAATAAAAAATCTATAAGAGTTTGCTCGTAAAAAGTGCGTCACTTTAATAAAATACTTTTTTATTCATTTCTGCGGCTCGGTTGCTGCTTCCATGGTTGTTCTGATCTTACTTCATCTTAATACGTGCACATCTGCGAGGAATTTCTATTTTATTAAAAAAGCCCTAAATAGGACCATTGAGGCATTTTTGGCTTCAGATTTTTCTACAGAAACATCTTCCCCCCCCACAAAATTCAGCCTCAGCACCCTACCTAAACGATCAATTGCGACAGCGCATGGTCCGTCGGGTATATTGAATAAAACGTTATTGCGCCCTGCGTCTAATCTTTCCATTCAATACGAACTATCATTGATGGCATATTGTGGATTGGGCTACACCTTTGGTAAAATGACAGAGTCGCCAGCCCATGGGCGAGTGCGAATAGGTTGTCTGACATAGCCTTGTCGCTTTTTGGCACCAAAATATACAGTTATCTGTTGCAGGCGATACTAAATATCTGCTATGATGCAGCCCTCCTAGGGTCCTGGCTTACGGGTTTACCTGACAGTCGTATAAGCCCACCATGGGACATGGTTGCCGGAGAAAATCCTGTAGCCTATTAAACTGTAAGTTGCATGGCTCGCTCGACTAAATGTATTTTATTTCGCCAGGACCTCGAGGCCTCGTGGCACCAACATCACATTACCTCTTTTAGCGTCAGTTATGCTCGCTCAGCCGTCATGTTATACTGCGGATGTTGAGTGACTGCCAGGGAATTCTTTGTTTCAAGGTCATTGCACAACACATTAAATTCTCTCGACTTTAACTGTGCATCCTGGTCAGTAATAATATTTGTGGTGCACCAAATCGATTGAGCCAGTAATCTTCTAAGCTCTTTATATTCTCTTCTGCTGTAGTTTGCTTTAATGGTAAAAACTGTAACCGTCGGGTGAACATTTTACTTTGCATAACGCCTGGAAATCTACTTGCCATGGAGTTTCATTTTTATAAACAATGTCTTCAGCTAATGTGGAAGAGTACTCCCTATGTCAGCTGTGTTTTATCTAAAATACTTTCAAATTCGCATATTCATTAATTGGTAAGTCCGGCGTACATAGCACACTAAGCAACTGTGGCATTTGTACAAATGAAAAATATTGGTCATTTCTATTGCAGGAAGCTTACCCTTTACATTTAGATTCATCAAGTGCTTTCTAAAGAACAAGCATCACATTTATATTAGGAATCCGGGAAGTCACATTTTTTAAAATATTTCGAGTAAATATTTCGGATGTTATGTGCCCTTTATAATATATATCGGCATATACCGTCTTCTGTATAATTCAACGATCATCGGTTGCGCGGGCTACGATAACAATTATTTAAATTAAGGTTGCGATCTTGATATAAACATCAGTCCATTTCTTTATTTATATACATTTGTCAGTATAAACTAAGCAGTTTATAATATAAAAGTCAATTCATCCGGTAAACCGGTTTCGTCCTCTTTGGGAACTCTTCAAGTACTCTCTCGAATTTTCCGCGGATACAGCTCGAACCTGAGCACATCTGCTGCGTAGTCTGTCACTCTAATCACTGAACCACTTTGTTTAAATATCAATAAGCGAAGTATCCGGAACCCAGTATTTAACATTTCAATTTGTACTGATTGTACATCCATTTTTAATTATTCTGCTAGTTTTTATTGTGTGCTATTGATCATTGATATTATTGGTCCTTTTTGCGGCAATATGCCCATTCCAACTGTTATATGTTCCTTTAGCATGCCGTACATTCTGATCGCTTATGTTCCGACTGGTTTTGCATGTTTGTGAAGACGTTTTATTTTATCGATTTCATTAGAATTCACTTCGTCTGTTCTTAATAGAATTGCATCACACACATTTTTAAACACTGCCGTATTATTATTATCGGTAGTTTCCGATCTTTATTGATTTGGCATTGTTTGAATTTCCGTTCATTATCAAGAAAATTGCTAGTTTCATTAGTACAGCTATTTGTATTTATAGGACCATTACCTGAACTATTTATGACTTCATTAATTAAATTTCGTTTTTGTATATAAATTCTTTGAGTTATTCAAAGTACTCCCTCATTAGAAAGATCGATTCGCTTGTGTCTCACTTTACACTGTTCAAAAAGCACACAGTTCAGTTTTAAATATGAGGCAAATTCCATCTTCTTGTGAAATTACAGATGTAAAATCGTCATATTCAATCTCTACTGGAGCACTTTTAACTCAGGGAATTTAAAAAATCGGGGAATTCTTGGATTCTCAATACGTTACTGATGTTTTTCTACACAATAAAACGCCAATTAAACATAAATATAATGGCTAAGCTACCTACAATTGAACTGTCCAACATTTTTATTAATCTACTCATGAACATATCTTTATATATAAATTGGAAAGCAAAACAAAATAGAAATATGTGAACAAATAGAGTGTGAATAATAGAAACCAATCAGATTGCGTGCGTCACATCCAGTTCAAGCTCAATGCTTGTACGTACTTCTTCTGCTTACATAAATCCGGCTGCAATTTGTTTATCCATAAGGCTTCGTATGTGGCTAGCTCCCTTTTGTTTTTACATTTAGTAATTATTTGAATGCTACGTCTGGAGACATAGTGCGATGTCGATGTGTTGTGCAATAGCAGACGTGTATTCACCATTTGCTATTGCGCAACACATCATCGAAACATCGCACGTATGTTCTCCAGACGTAGCATTCAAAATAATTACTAAATTTAAAAACAAAAGGGAGCTAGCCACATACGAAGCCTTATGGATAAACAAATTGCAGCCGGATTTATGTAAGCAGAAGAAGCACGTACAAACATTGAGCTTGAACTGGATGTGACGCACGCAATTTGATTGGTTTCTATTATTCACACTCTATATGTTGACATATTTCTATCTTGTTTTGCTTTCCAATTTATATATAAAGATATGTTCATGAGTAGATATTTGAGAAGACCATGAGAAAGAAAATTTTCTTATATCTGATAAAATTTTTATTAATAAAAATGCCATAGCTACTCATTGCGCTATTTAGACCAGGTTTACGGACTGCCGAAGTAGCTACCACAGTAACATTTTTGACTAAACAAAGCTGACATACGAGGAAACGCTTCTGCAATAGCAGAACCCTTTGTTTATAAATATCCAACTCCAAATCAAGCAGATTACTAGGTGTTCTTCATAGTAGAAAACAAAAACAAATTACGCTCAGCGGAAGTTGTTCTATGTTCCTTTCTTAATTCTCACTTTAATAAACAAAGGAAGTGCGAACATTACTTTAATATAAACTAGCGAATTATGTTTGAGTGTACATGTCACAGAATGTGCGTCTCCAGCATCCTTTTATTGTTTTATAATTTAAATGGTTAATCCAACTTTATCCAGCTTGCTTTCCAAAATTGACTTTATAAAGTACAAGATATTACAGCAATATTAAGTTCTCACGCAAAGAAAATAGTATATTTTTACCAGTGTCGTACATTGCCGATTTTTAATAAATTTATTCTCTAATACACGAATTATTTAGTAATTAAAATTAAAAAATTATAAAAATTGCTGTATATATATATATATATATATATATATATATATATATATATATATATATATATATAAATTTTATATCATACCAATTTTTCTGCTTAAACTTTTGTCTCCTAGCTTAACCTTCTCCCACTAGGTTGGAAGGCATTTTTTTGAATTTGCTGAAATAAATATTTACTAACCCGCAAAATATCGGAGCATTATTGACTTTAGTATAAAAGCATATTCACATATACACAATTACCTATTTCCATAAATACTTCAGGCATGCGTAAAACATGCAGACGTATATAATAACGTAAATATGTAAAAATGTGCATTGATATAGATTCATACGTACGCATATACAGATTGAATGAGTACCTACAAGAATGCATGCATGAATACATGGATACATATATGTATACCTACCGACCAATAGACGTACTTACGTAGCTGCATACACGCATAACTGCATGCATACATACATATGTACTAACATACATACGTACATATAAACATGCATAAATACATAGATAATCAAAGACATGCGTGTATACATGAAATAATGCACGTGCAGATTTCCCAGGTTTATTAGCTTTGGGAAAATTCACTAACGTGACCCATTAATTACTTACATATGTCAGTATAAACTAAGAATTGTATAGTGTATAAAAGGCAATTCATACAGTAGACCGGTTTCGTCCTTATTGAGAACTCCTCATGTACTGGCCAGAATTTGTTGCGGACAGGACTCGAACCTGGGCACTTCTGCTTCGGAATCTGGTGCTCTAACCACTAAGCCATCCTGCCGCACAATACACTGCACACATTTTTCGGTTATATACTAACTAATGTAACTTGGTTAGTCTATTTTTCCTTTTGGTGGAGCTCGTATGGCATCCATTTAGACACACAGTTCCAACTAACCATCCCCAATCTGTCATTACTGAACAGACACCTCACTACATGGGAAAGTGGTATTGAAATGAACAATTATATAATTAAACGAACATTGGTTGCGCGGGTGGCGATATCAATTATTATAATCAAGGTTGCGGTCTTGATATAAACACCTGACCCATTAATTACTTACATATGTCAGTATAAACTAAGAATTGTATAGTGTAGAAAAGGCAATTCATCCAGTAGACCGGTTTCGTCCTTATTGGGAACTCATCAAGTACTGGCCAGAATTTGCCGCGGACAGGACTCGAACCTGGGCACGTCTGCTTCGGAATCTGGTGCTCTAACCACTGAGCTATCCTGCCGCACACTGCACTGCACACAATATTCAGTTATATACTAACTCCACCTAATGGAAAAATAGACTAACCAAGTTATATTAGTTAGTATATAATTGAAAATTGTGTACACTGTAGAGTGCGGCAGGATGGCTCAGTGGTTAGAGCACCAGATTCCGAAGCAGACGTGCCCAGGTTCGAGTCCTGTCCGTGGCAAATTCTGGCCAGTACAGGATGAGTTCCCAATAAGGACGAAACCGGTCTACTGGATGAATTGCCTTTTCTAAACTATACAATTCTTAGTTTAAACTGGCATATGTAAGTAATTAATGGGTCAGGTGTTTATATCAAGACCGCAAACTTGATTATAATACTTGTTATCACCACCCGCGCAACCAATGTTCGTTTAATTCACTAACGTGTCGCACTCTGCTAGTCTCAACTTGTAGCCAAGATTTACATGAACATCCGTGAATTTGTCTCTATCTACCAAACATGCGCTTGCAACCGCTGCCGATTTAATAGAGAAAATTGCGTGCATAATATAACAGAATTCCAAACTTGTCCGGTGCTGAACTGGTGGTATCTTTTTTCGATGGCAGGGTTATTATATGTGTTGCCAAGACGCTTAGCTAGGGTCCTGCACGAAACCCTTATTGTGATGCATTGTGCTGCATTGTGTTGCATTTAAACAACTGTGCCAGAAATTTAATTTAGAGGTTCGCCTGGCTGTGGGAGGGTTCTTTAAACTGTCCGACTAAATATCTGGTTTAATATTATACAAGATGTATACATGTTTATTTGATACGTGAATTGTTTATGCTTTACAATATTGCACCGACTTTTCTGCAAATATAATATTGTTTACTTTTACTTTTCATTAAATTGGCAATTAGCTAACACTAAACCGAATCAAGACTCAGTTTACATCGGATTGACTCACGCCGGTATCGCCACATTTATTGGATTGAAACGAAGCCGCGTAGTCAAGTGGTAAGTAGCTTATTTGTGATATTTTCCGAATCCGCATTTTGGTTTGGTAAAAAATTTGACATTCTCTATGTCTAGTCTCTGTTCTGACTACACGCAAACTTAATTTATAGCTTCATACTCATTTGGTCTCCGTGATCAGGAATATGCAGTTTTATCTTTTGTTAATTCTAACTTAAGCATATCCTTGTTATCCCGTTTGAACTAGCATGCTGCTAGGTACGCCATACCTAATCCATAAATGTATGTACAACAGTTCTTAACAGTCGCTAATATATAGCTATTATACACAGGACTCGAAGGTTAACGTAATACATGATAAATAATGTCGATGGAGACAAGATTATTTGGCCTTGTTGAAGTAATATGTTTTCACAATTGATTCTATTCACAATTTAAATGAAATTTGGCTTATCTATAATATCTTTGTGTTGGTTCCGTTTCTGGTTTTTAAGTCGCACTGTTCTAGGTTTTGTATGAAGTTCACTCTATTACTACTTTTATACTCGTGCATATATGAGATTGCATCGTCCATATGTCTTACGTTGCTTAATCAAATTTATAGTGGAGTTTGAGCGTAATGCTGGCTCCTACTGATGAGTCGCCATAAGGTGTAGAATGCACGCATGCATATGATTACAAATTTTATTGAAATTTCACGTTTCTATCCATCTAATATCGATTTTTTATCTGAAATGTACAACTGTACTATAATTGAAAAGGAATTAGAATTTCGAAAGATATCATCTTAAGATTTAAATTTTATAACGGGTACCTGTCTTTTGTATAAACACAAATCAAACAATAATAAAACTAATTATGTTTTCCTTCGGTAGGAAAATGTAAAAAAATTACTATTACCAAGGTTGCGATTTTGATATAAATACCTGATCCATTAATTACTTACATTTTTCAGTATAAACTAGTAATTTTATAGTGTAGAAAAGGCAATTCATCCACTATACAATTCTTAGTCTATTGATTATAGTAATGGTTATCAGCGCCCGCACAACCGATGTTAGTTTAATGTAGAACACTATTTGAACAACCAATTATTGATCTAAAAGTGTGGGCATGTGTGTGTTTGTACCAAAATGCTTCATTGTTTCAAAATGACTAATAGGAGATATAGGACGCTACTTAATTGGATAAGGTCTAAGCATTTTTGCATAGACTATACTAAATGTTTTGATGTATACGCGTTTCATTACTTTAACATTCGTTTGACAAAAGCCAAATTAAAGTTGTTCTTTAAGTCAAGCTTGGGAGCTTGAAGTAAAGACCAAACCCCGTTGTGTTTAACCAGTCGTCGAACAGCGTAACAAAACTACCGCCATTCGCAACGCACTAACGCGTTTCGGCACTCCTTGATCATCATCAGTGTACGGCGGTAAACTGACTAGCGAGGATCAAACCCCACTGCCTATATATGGAAAGCTAAATTAGATATGCGGCTCTCACTTCTAGTAGCGTTGAATACATTGTACGTGACTAGAAAAGGCATATCCTCCGAGTTCTTCTTAAGCTAACTAGTTAATATGTTCCTTCTGCTTGATTCATTAATACACACATATTAGTTATATGCAATCATGATAATTTACATGTGATTGCTAACACAGATAATGTTTATAAACATTGTTTATTTTCTGTACTTTAAACCTTTTCGCTACGGACACTTCCACGCCAACTGCTTGTGGTGCATTTAAAAATTACGTTCCATGTAGTGAAGCAATACACACAGAATAAACATAAAGTACACAGTTTCAACTCTAAATTCACCTTCAATCGTGATCATATTTAGAGTTATAATTATTTATTTGAATGAAGTTGTCTTCCTATCAGCCTTTATTTATATCACTTTGCGTCCTATTGTGTATCAGTACTGACTTCATTCAATGTCTTATTTTCTATGCAATTATGTGCATGAAGGATAACATGAATTTATTACGGAAGTGCTTCTCAATATGTTTTAAGGTTTGGATTTAATTTGATTATATGCAAATATTTCATTGCATCTCGAATTTGACATTTTCACCATGATGCAACTATTGCGCAATCTCGCGATGAAAAACAATTAACGAAGTGCGTCATTGCTAGGAGTTACTTTGTAAAGCAGAAATTTGGATATATTTCGGTATTATTCCTATCACATCGTCTGTAACAATTTATCTGATCTAACTACCATTATTAACTCCTTGTCGGACAATTTGCACACTAAACTACTAGGACTAATTTGAGTAGTTAACTGGTGACGAGTGGCGCTCCAAATGTGGCTTAACTTAAATGCTGATGCACGTTTTAGGGTGAGTTATTAGATCTGATTGTCATTAACATCGATTTGGTCGTTATATCTGCCTCCATTCTGAAATTGATTGATTTAGATGTAAACACATTTAATTTGCACATCGTCTTTTTCAGTGTAAATATACGTAACTGTGAAGTTTCATTGTGCTTTTGTGGTTTTATAATGTTTTTCGCGTTCTGAATCACCAAATATAGAAACATTGTAAATAAAAAGTTCATTCAATTTGGCAAAATGGAAGCGTTATTTAAAAATGGCATGAGTTGTGAATTTGACAGGAAACTATAAGCAAATAAATGATGTGAACAAAGAAGTAAAACTCCAGCAGGCAGTTTTTAACATAAAAAGGAATGCTTTTTTCGAGGAATACAATAATTGAAACATTGTACGATTTATCATAATTTAATTATTAATAAAAGTAAATATACACATTATAGGATAAATTATTGACGAATCTAGCTCATATATTTCAGCAGGAAGCGGGCAGAGGGTAGACTTAAGCACTCGTTCGATGTAATTTTTAAAAAATTCGCGAATTACGATAATAGAATGTTCTAAGTCTGTTTATGTGATACATATTATAAAAATAACCAAAATTTAACTTTTCTACATTGACTTGGCTTAATTAAAAATCAAATTTTATTTGAATTAATTTCAACGATATCACTGGGGGCAAACAGTACAAAGTAGACATAAGGTATTAGATCAATTATTTGACATTGATAGTTAACATTTAGTCCTTTTAATTTTTCTTTTGAAAATTAACTGTGAGTCTGTCTCAATTGCGTAATATTATGAAGCATTTCATTTAAAGTATGCAAAAAATTAAGTTATAACTATTAGACTAATTAAAAACAACCATACCTAGTTTTGAAATCTCGTTTATAGATTTTGTATGCTTGCTCTTGTGAGATAATTTATCAGGATTACATAAGAACTTTGATTTTATAACAATTCCCAAGTTCAGATATTTTTAATGTCTGAGAATTTAATTAACTTTATTATTAAAATATTTTAATGATTACACTTCTAAAAAAATAAACACACATCCACGCGCACATATAAGCTAATCGATCTAGAAGTCTCTCTTTCGAAATACACAAACGTATATATACATATATCTGACTGGTGTCAGTTTCTATTTATATATATAATATATATATATATATATATATATATAAGTATAATGGCAGAGTTTGTTTATATGAAGCTAATTATTGCACACGATAGACAATGCATTTCGCCAACTAGACCACTTTTGTTCTTCTTAGGCACTTATGAAATAGTGTCAAGAATTTCCGCGATGTGGATTTGAATCAGGCTGCATTAGGTTTAGTCTTGCGTCTCATTCGCAATTCAATGTGAAATTAGATAATAATTTATGCTTTTTGGAACTATTTTTGGCTTTTTTGGAGTTGTTCCCATAATCTCCACGGCGGGGTTTATACCAAGGTGCATTTGGTTCAGTGTTTTGCAACTCATCCATTATGCAGCTGAATGTAATTTGCAGTTATACAGATCCTTTTGTTACTTTCTGTACTCCAGCAAAGTTGCGGATGAGTTGCGAGATTGAACTTAATGCTCCTACTTCAATTAACGGCATTAGCGATCGTTTAATTCATTAAGTGGTCAAAAAGAAGAAAGTGCTTTATTTGGTAAATTTCATTAGCTTTGTTTTGCAAGTTGTTGTGTATACTTTTAGCATATATATGACTAATAAGTATTCCTCAATTGAATGCATCAATAAATATATAATGTTGATTTATTAAATTAAATCTTATAGAAAAATTTAAGTAGTTGCGAGCATTATCAATTCCCAGTTATTAAATCTATTATTTAGACATAAAAATGCACATGGATGGAAAATTGCTGTAAATTTCAATTTGAATATCCTTAACAGGGTAAATCTTGTCGACTAATCTTTTTGTTATTGGACGAACTCTTTAATAGAAACCAGGCTTTGCATTTGAATACTTCAACATGAATCTTGTCATGAACGATTTATAATACTTCTGACATAATATAGCTTTCAATATAAATTAGTTTCAAGTCATTTGTCGATATACAAGCAATGGCCTGTATCTCAATTATAGGTAACTACGAAATAGTCTGTGTCTATATGACTTAACTAACAAAGATGCTTTACTGAATAAGTAAATGACCAGCAATGAACGGTAGAGGTCAGCAGCTTACATTATGGGAATAATTCCACTCCCGTACTAAGGAAAAGAGAGACTTCAAGCGCCTTCATTCTATCCGTTCAGAAGTTCGTGAGATTGTAAAATATATCCTATCTAAGTATGTATTAGGTGTGGCGAACTTAGTAACAAATTAGTTCAGTTGTGACCAGAAGGATAAACCAAAGGCAGCATGAACGGAAAGTATAATCTCATGCACATTCGTTTCGTGCTTACTGGCGACTCATCAGTAGGAGCCGGTATTACGCCCTTTAACCACTATATATTTGGTAAAGGAATGTGGAATAATAGGACGGTACAATCTCCTAGACGAATGTGTAAACCTGCAATAGTGAAGCTAAAATCATCTAAAGTCAACGACAATGCGACTTCAACGCTAACTCACACTACATAATATATATACCGAGTCTGTAAAGGATACTAACACTATGGCTATTGTGTTAGTAACCGATACCAACATTATTGTACCGAAAAGTTACCGGTACTAACACTATGGTTACCGAGTCGGTACATGATACCAACCTGATGGATATCAATTTATGCTATAGTTCACCGAAATTGAGAATTACATCAATTTCTGAACACCTGTTACTCCAGTAAATCCACACACGAAACGAATGTGCATGAGATTATACTTTCCGTTCATGCTGCCTTTGGTTTATCCTTCTGGTCACAACTGAACTAATTTGTCACTAGGTTCGCAACACCTAATACATACTTGCATATATATTAGTTCTTCGCAACAAACAGTATTTAACTGTAATATATCCTATCTGTCTGATGATAAATTAACACATACCTTCGAACAAACTCGGACCTTCAGCTCTTTTGCAAACGACTTCCTTTAGGCAGAAATATTACTATATTTTTTAAGAGAAAATATGTCTATACCTAATTTTAACTGATAAGTTTCACTTTCGAACTAGAATGTAGAGGTAAGCATGCATAAATTCGTACTAGAACACATAAATACATGTATATATACATACATACATACATACATACATACATACATACATATATACATATACATACATACATACATACATACATACATACATACATACATACATACATACAAAAATACATACATGCATATATACATACATACAAGCATGCATGCATGCATGCATACATGCATACATACATACATACATACATACATACGTAGGAACATACATGCATACATAAATACATACATAAATACATACATGCATACATACATACATACATACTTTACTTTACTTTACTGCGG
>JAQBSW010005363.1:0-58244 GCA_029291075.1 Eudiplozoon nipponicum | reverse complement strand
CTGTTTGTTGGAATACCTACCCAAGCTTTTACTACATTCTTATGAACATTCAACATTAATTGCAAAAATATTTTGGTTCAAATATTTCTGTTTAACAACCAATTGGTAACTTTTAATAGAATCAAACTCCGCCAATTTAAACTTTTCGCATACGAATATTTGAGGAAGAAAACTTATTTTATTGTTCTATAAGATAGATAGTATTTAAGACGCTTCGATGTATTTGATGTGAACTAAATGGAATATCGAATAATTGATCTTAAGGTGAAGGTAATTCGGCCAGAAGGATTGGTTACTATCAACAGTGATGGAGTCCATCTTGTGGATCCTAAGAAAAAGAGGCCGCTACAGATGTAAAATTATTACAATTGCTGAGAATCTTCAATTTACCGTACGTATGTTCAAGAACCATTTTAGCCTGTAATGAGGAGGTGACATAGACAGCTGTCAAGCTGCAACCCTTCTGGCGGTTGTGCATACAAGTACAGCTAGGAATGACATTTTCCGGAGTAACAGACACAGCTTTATTTATTTTCTTTAAATCAAGTTTTTAAGCTTGAAAGTAAACACCAAACCCCATGTATTTAACCAGTCGTCGAACAACATAGCAAAACTACCACCAGTCGCAGGCACTGACGCGTTTCGACCTTGCTTGATCATCATCAGAGTACGACGCATTGCATATATATATATATATATAGGGAAAGCAAAATTAGATATGCGGCTCTCACCTCTAGTAGTCTGGCATATAATGTACTTGACTGGAGACGTCGGCTGCACACTTTCTACACAGTAATGAACATTACCTTTAAGCAGCTTTCACCACACACACACACACAAAACTTTTATATATATATATAACGCTATATATATCATATATATGAGCTTAATACGATTAAACAATAATTGATTGTGCGGGTGATGGTAGCGATTCTTTAAGTAAATTTTGCGAGCTTGAAGTAAACATCAGTCCTAATGCATTTAACCAGTCGTCGAATAACACAGCAAAACTACTGCCAGCTTTATTTTGTCAAAAAAAACCAAGATGCATAACAGCACCATCGGTAAGTAAATCTTGGTCCCACTTGTCATCGCGCCGGATATTTCTATCGACTCCTATATTAGGAATATATTGTCGTAAGTTGCTAACCTCCAGTTATACATTTTGCAATGCCGCGTTTTGCGTACGCGGGTTGTAGCTTTGCACCAACAGTTTCACAAAGATCCGATTGATCACAATTTCCATGACTGTATCTGTTTTGTCTTCGATTTGGCTGGATGCGGATTCGTCCCTTTCCTCCGAAGGCTTCACCATCGTTCATACTAACCATTGGAAATGCGGTTCTATCCAAAGTCCAATGGTTAGTATGAACGATGTTGACGCCTTCGGAAGAAAGATACGAATACACACCCTGCTCGATCGAAGGCGAAACAGATACGGACAGGGAAATTGTGATCAATCGGATCTTTGTGAAACTGTTGGTGCAAAGCTATTACCCGCGTACGCAAAACGCGGCATTGCAAAATATGAAGCTGGCACCCCGCAAAAATTCAAAGGATATTCTTTTACATGTTTAAATTATTCGGCTGATTTAATTTGCTTATTTAAATCAAGGTTGATATCTTGATTTAAACACCAGTCCAACTATATACATATATTTGTTAGTATAAACTGAGCATTGCACAGTGTAGTATCCCCGATTTTAATAAGGTTTAACAAAGATAGACGAGGTAATTCACTTAAATTTAGAATGATAATAATAATGTCCTTGCTTGTCTTGTTAGTGTTAATATGGAAAATTACGTCAAAAGATTTTCATAATGAGCTCTCAATTTTTGTTTGTTTACTTTTTCAAATGAATTTTTAACGCAAATGTACCGACAGAGAACAAATATTTTTTCAAGCATTTTCAATATTAGTTGTCTATTTACTGGTGTAGATGCAAGTTTCTTATAAACGATTAGTTTTAAATTTTCTCTGTGTGTATAGCAGTTTAATATTGCACTCTATTCTGTACTTATACAGTCGTCAGTATTGGTTATTGACGTCTATTTTAATTTCCGTCTCTTGTTTAATTAATACATGTGTATACTTTTAATTAAAAGTAGCATCCGTATTTTCTATATTATTTCTCGGGGAAATTTGGGCAAGAAAATAGTGGCGAAAATGGTATGCTACTACACGGTGCTTTTGTCTCTTCATCGTCTAAAATTTTATCTTTACCTCTGAGGATTTTAAGTTTACAATCTACGGATAAGATCGTTATTTTCGCTCATTAAAAGTGATAACATCAAGTTTATGCATTACCATTGTAGGAATTATTATTTTTAAAATGTGAAATGAGGTGTACTGTGTTAGAGCTACGCAGTATATATTCCCATACCCTTCACTCAATCTTGCTTTTATTAAATCAGTTAAAAAATTAGTTTTTTAGTCCGCATCGGGGTTGAATGCGTGAATATTCCATTGGGTTTATTAATTCTAAAAAAACTTTAAAATTTTAAACTGAATTATTTTTCCAACTTAATCAAATATGATAGCATTTTCTTATCGTTTGCACTTGTTGTGGCTAATTTAGAGGTCATTCAAGAATTAATGGAACCGGCGAAATATCCCGGGAGCTCCGGATGTCGAAATTTGTCCCATGTTTTGAGCGATCTGAAGGCTCAGGTTGCGGCTAATCAGAAAGTGAGGTTTACATTACTCTAAATTTTTGCAAATAAATTTATGCTTCGATGAATGTTAGAAACTTGCTTATATATATATAGTCGTTATGAAAAAATATTTATAAAATACCAAACGCAATTCATTTACTTGACTAGATTCGTCCGTATTGATCACCCATCAGTAGTAACCAGAATTTGCGCGAGCAGGATTTGAACTCTAGAGCATTTACTCCGTAACCAAACGTATCATCTCCAATAAAACGAAACCAGTCGAGATGATTAATTGGGTTATCTATCTTACGCCATTCTTAGTTTATACCGATTAATTATGTACAATTAAATTTCTGCTAGTATACATTAGTTCAGTATCTTTCGACCATGTGAAATTTAGTCTCTCTTATAATGACAGACTGGGATTAGCAAGTTGGAACTTTCAGTCGGAAGCTGTGCAAATGTCTATCAGTCGAAAGGTTTGACTGACCGCGAACTATAGGTTGCAAAACTCGGAAAATCGCATGAATTATGCGGCTTCGGTGAAGCGAAAAATTGCTCGCATTAAACAGGACCTACACCTTTTTAGTTGAAATCCCTTCCATGGCAATGCTAACTTTTACCGATGTATGAACAGTAAAACGAAGCCCATCTTGTAATGAAGTTGAACTTGTTATCGTATGATTTTTTCAGTTAAAATGCCAACATTTGTATGATTAAATGATCGATACCAATTAGCACATTTCGCGGTAATCATGACACTATTCAATTATATATATAAATTATGACGGACTTAGAACCACAGCGTATAAGAGGCATATGGCATATATATATATATATATATATATATATATGAAAAAATTGTGTATTAGGTACCTAGTAACAAAGTAATTCAAATATGACCAGAATGTTAAACCAAAGTCAGCATGAATGGAGAATATAATCTAATGTGCACAATTTTTCGTGCTTACTTACTTAAAATAAAAAACTATGTATGACATTAAACTGAAATTTTCTAGAAACGCGCTACTTTTATACGGATAAAATATTTCACTCTGAACCAAAGGCTCCTGGTTTTGATTCTTGGCCACAACAATTTCGGCTCTTTACCTGATCTGCGTTTTGACTAATGCAGCTTTTATTGATCCATTAGTTTCCATTCTTTAATATATTTCGGCTACCTTTATCGGTAGCTTTTTTCAGTTGGTCCATCCTCGCAAGTTTAACAAATGAAACTAATGAAGCAAGCGCGTTATTTCCTCTGGTCATATTATTTAAAATTCAGACTGACTTTTCACTAGATATTCGCGTGTCGCATTTGTGTGTGTGCATTTTCGTAACTGTTAATTTCATCTAACTTAATGAGACTAGAGTGGATAAATAAAAATTTACCACTTACATGCGTTAACTATTCGTTTCACACATTCAATGCAAAATGACGTAACTGAGATTGCCCTCACATTTTCTGGTAGAGGGAGACCAATAATTTAGAAACACTCGTCATAAAAACATGAAATAAGTGATAAAACTATAAGTCCGAAATGACCAATGCACGTGTTAAATTTCAATTCAAACCACTCAGATTGTACTCAAGATAGACTAGTTAATAACAGTTATTGTCATACCATTAAAAAGCGCACGCCACGCATGTGCATGTGTATGTGTAAGAATAACTAAAAATCAGTTAAATATAATTGATACATACAATGATTGATACGTACATATAAACGAAATTGCAGTCAATAGACATTAATTTACTCTTTTCACGCGTCGGACTAACTATTACTTACAAATATTTCACATGATGTATTATTAGAATGATCTCAATAGGTAGGATGGTGGTGCTAAACACAAAGTTAGGGTTCAAATCACTAAGACATTTAAAATCAAACGAGTAGTTAGAGATGCAATATAGAAAGACGATATTCTTCATAATTGATTATTTATTACTTGAACAATAAGCCCACTAATTAGTCAATCTTAATCCGAAGCTCTTAATCTTTTACTGGATCTAGATTCAGTTTCCAATTCATGAAATCGCATTTTCCTGACATTAGCTAGTGCGGTATTCCAAATCGAACCTAACGATTTTTCAACAGCTGTTTCATTCATAATTTTATCTCTAGATTTAATTTCGATAGATTCTCTAATAAATCTCGTCACTCTATAACGACTACATATTGCTATGCGTTTGTATTCATCCCAGTTGATAGTGTGCCCAGTCTCCACTACATGACGAGCAAGATCAGATTTAGCAATATGTCCATACTTAAACGCAGTTTTTAAGTTCACCTCTTCTTACTTTGATTGGACGCATGGTCTCACCAACATACTTGAGACTACAATTATTGAATGGGATCTCATACACTCCTGATCATTCTAAGGGGTCAATCTTTTCTTCTTGGTTAGAAAGTATAGTTCCTATTGTAAGGGACTGTTTAAAAACGGTCCTCATATAGTATTTTAAAGCTAATGATTTCACTTTCCTATTTAATATAGAGTCCGGTAATGCCTTCGCTCTTCCTTCTCCTTTTGCCGATTTTGTGTACCTCAAACTAGGATTTTTTTTACGACATCCATCATTGTTGCATCTATTAAATGAAGAGTGTAACCATTATCCATGAATATATCACGCAATGATTGTAGTTTTAAATATGTTGGTGAGACCATGCGGCCAATCAAAGTAAGAAGAGGTGAACATAAAAACTGCGTGTAAGTACGGGAATATTGCTAAATCTGATCTTGCTCGTCATGTAGTGGAGACCGGGCACACTACAAACTGGGATGAATACAAACGCATAGCAATATGTAGTCGTAATAGGGTGACAAGATTGATTAGAGAATCTATCGAAATTAAATATAGAGGTAAGAATTTATGAATGAAACAGCTGTTTAAAAATCGTTAGGTTCGATTTGGAATACCGCACTAGCTAATGTCAGGAAAATGCGATTTCATGAATTGGAAACTGAAGCTAGATCCAGTAAAAGGTTAGGAGCATCGGATTAAGATTGACTAATTAGTGGGCTTATTGTTCAAGTAATGAATAATCAATTATTAAGAATATCGTCTTTCTATATTGCATCTCTAACTACTCGTTTGATTTTAAAAGTCTTACTCATTTGAATCCTAATTTTGTGTCTTGCACCCCCACCCTACATATTGAGGTTATTCTAACAACACAATATTTAGAAGTAATAATTTTTCTGGCGCGTGCAAAGGGTTAAATTAATGTCTATAGACTGTAGATTCATTTAGAGGTACGTACATGCGTATCAATTATATATATATATATATATATATATATATATATATATATATATATAGGTGTTCTATTTTGTGCGATTGATTAGATATAATATAATTTGTTTTTATATCAAGCTCGCAAACTTTATTTAAATTATTGTTAAAGCCACCCGCGGAATCAATGATTGTTAAATTATGTATCTTATATACTCCTCGTTATGAATCCTGAGCTTAACAATTCTGGTTGCTACTGTTGACTTCACTAAGGAAAAACCGGTTTATTAGATAAACTGTCCCATGTCATATTTATATTAAGCTGACTACGAATATATAATAAAATCCCGCCATTATGCTCTAATTTGATATTTTATGTGTGTCGTAACACTAAGTAAGTACACTCAGTGAATAGTTATAATTATTAGTATTTGTGAATATTTTATCACAATTTCAATTAAGCTCAATTTATTAAACAATTTATTTACACCCTGAGCATACATGAATAACTTTGTTAAGGCTTTAACAAATACAATTTACGTGTGAATGGTTTGTGCCGAGGCCGCTATTGCATTGTGTCTGAGATCTGGTAACATATTTTGTATTGAATAGTTGTTGTGTTTTGCGAGTGGTTTAATAAATTAGGATCGGTACTTATATCAAGTCATGCAACAGGGGGTGGTGCGTGGTATATGTGCAAGACTCAGTAGAATTTGTGCTCCGGTTAAAGCCCCGTTTACGGAAAATTCTAGAAAGTATTTGAGTGTTCCCATGAAGGACGAAATAAGTCTACTTCATGAATTATCTTAACTACATTGAGAAATATTTGGTATACAAGGCCACCAAAAAAAGAAAAAAAAAATATTTATATCAAAAACTGTAAAATATATATGATATATTTTGTTGGTGTTATTTGAACATATTATGAGATTGAACGTGCAATTTATCAACTCGACGGAAGATTAGCGGAGACTGGTTAAACACTATATAGTACCGAATAGAAAAGTGCATGCCATTCGCCAGAACCGTGGCGAAGATGTTGAGCTGCTTGACTCTGAAAGCAAATACCACAGCAATCCAAGGCATTAATGAGAGGATTTGCAAGTAAGAATAATTCATTGGCTATTATCTGGTCTATTAGGTGCAAATGACATGCGCTATATTGTGAAGTCTTACGTTTATTCTAACTATTCATTTATACCTATAGATCCTGGAACAAGTTATATATATATATATATATATATATATATATATATATATATATATATATATATATATATAGTATACTGTTGCTTACTGGAAAACTGACTATTTCGCAGCCATTAATTAATCGGTTGTTGTTCTTTTCAAATTTTCACCGATTTAGGGAATGACACTGATTTTGGAATTGATCGAGGAGTATAGCTTGCCAGTGGTCCAGGCCTATATGCAGCATATTATGGTACGTGTGTTGTATTTTTATAATTTGACAACTGATTACTCGCAAACTTGATTTAAAGCTTTGTTACCACCACCCGCGCAATCAATTATTGTTATACTGATTACTCTGTAGCATTTATTACTAATTCCAACATTCTTAATTCTGCAAGAGAAATAAATATAGCATTTATCTGTTTTGCCTATTTTACTAAAACTTCAAAGCAATGCACGGTCAAATATTTCAGTGTTACTGTGTAGCAATTAATTTGACCTTATTTTCTAGCACGATTTATATACAATCACTATTTGAAATTCCTGTTAGAAACGCTAATGGATTACAGGGCGGTAAGAACTCTTCTAAATGATGATATAAATTTGTGTTTTTCGGGACTTTCAATTATGAACCATTAAAATCAGTAATATTTGCATAGAAATATACATAATTATGGAGCTATGGGTCCTATATTTACGATGTATTTACGAGCCAAAGTCTTCAAGAAATTCATAAACAGGCCTCTCAAATTAATGCTTTTCACTACAAGATTCACGCAGATTTTTTTTATCAAAATACCTTGGTTACGGAGTATGAGGTTCCACTTCACTTTGTGTCTTATATTGGTAAGTAATAGATTACCTCAGTCGTTCCATTCACCTAACAAAATTGCGCCTCTAGCCTGGCGATCAAGATATCTAATCGACCTTCTGAGGAAGTAGAATAATGAAAATTATATATATATATATATATATATATATATATATATATATATATATATATATATATAGATTAGCTAAATGTGCAAAATCATAACTTATATAACAATGAGTTTTTTTTATATTGAATGTGTACGTTGTGGAAAATCACGCGTATGTTGCAGATGCTCGGTTCGCATTTTCTTCCTAATCGCGATACCGCGTGCTGAATATTTCTTTTACTAGCCCAAGACGAATACTTATAAAATGAATAATTTTATTTGCGATTAATTTGATGTACTGCTTTAGCATTAAAAGGTCCATTTGAAATATTGTGTACAATCTATTGTTAAAGCTAAAGATATTAGTTTTTCGTGAAAAGTGCTCTTTCTCTCGATCAGGGAGCATTCAAAAAATCTTGGGTTATATTGCCGAATTAACAAGGCTTCTCCACTCAGCAGCTCCTGATTCATTTCATGTGTAATATTAAATGATTTTCTTTGTTTCCCAGGTGTGTTCGCATTTGGCCAACATTCTTGTAGTTTTCTGCAAAAATCGGGCATGTTAAAATGTCAACAGCATCAGCCGAGTGGCATCACAACCATTTTCTTTCAATAACCCATAGTCATAGATATTCCGTCGAGCACTAATTACTCAGCTGATAATGCTAACATGAACCATGCCGTGTCTTATGGGATGCCCCCATAATCCTGTTTCATGTGAAGCCTAGAATTTGTTTTATCTACGTAGCAACAATTATTGTTAAATAGGTAGAGACAAAGTGTAATCAAGCGTGTCATATGAGAAGGGTTACTTTCGGCTTCTCAAGAAAACTTTGGCCACTAGCTCTTTGGTAGTTGGTGCTCGTCAGCCTTGATTGGCAGACTATCTCAGAGAAAGGGAACTGTGAATAATAATTTTACTTACAACGAATAAGCGAGCTAGTGCTCATTTTTAGTCAACAGATTATCATGAATAAAACGAATTATAATGAATGCTTATTACGCGATACAGTGAAAGACACAAGGAACCTGTTTTGTTGTTGCATTGCCTTAAAGCTGAGGTTACCTCATTTCTGTGTGTTACCTAGTTAAATATCTCAATTTACACTAGTTGCTCCTCTTCATAAAGCACTCTAGGTTAACAACATTTAGTTGGTTTTAAATTATTTCTTTTGTCAAATTTTTAAAATTCGTATGTTAGTTTTTCTTTTTTCTTTAGATTTTTTACACATATACGGCAGTGACTCACTAGTTATTAAAAGCTACTTTATTGCCGTCTGTGATCACGATTATGAAGTGAAGTAGTTTTATCCATTTGGTACCGAAAAAAATCGCTTAAGTTATATATATAGACTAGAATATAAACCATAGCGACCGAAACGGAACACACATTTCAGGAATAGATTCATTGACGGAAGAATTAAAACGCATTGTCTTCGAAATAACATATCCCGATAATTGTTCAGTTTTTATGGTATTTTACAGTCTACACATAACTATAATATTCATTATTATGGCGCCTTGACGCATTGCTGTATCATGCTTATGATGGTGTTGCTTATTATTGATTTGATGTTAGATGCAGTTCATTGTGATTTTGCCGTTTGTATGTTGTATTTACAGAATAACGCCGAAACTGCTGTCAGAGACATGCTGCGAAAATCTGCATTAAAGTCCAGACACGTGAGAGAACCTGCGAAAGGTAGAGTCGCCGATTCGGTGGACAATTTTGAAATTCAACCTTCGCTGGAGATTTTACAAGTTAGCAAATCGTCTAAATCCATAGCTAATAAATTTTAATTCTGAAATTATTGACGACTACCACGATTCTTTCTTTGGTTAAATACAATGGGATTGGTGTTTACTTCAAGCTCGCAAACTTGATTTAAAGAATTTTTATCACCACCCAAGCAATCAATTATTGTTAAATTGTATTGACTACCACATTTCTCATGACATTTTTTTGTCTTAAAAGGGCTTTACGTAGATAGCTTTTATTTATTTAGGTTTTTTTTAGTTTCTATATTGTTGTGTGCAATGATTGTTGATTTCAAATAACCACAAATTCTTTCTAGCCAGTTGCCTAACTTAACAAGTCCATTGTTAATTACATTTAATATTTCGTTTAGCATTTGGTCAATATCAGAGCGTGTTGGATTAATGATTAGCTGGATTCCAACGGCAATGCCTACTGGGAATTAGAGACATAATGTACTGTTAGAACCTTCACATAGCAATATATACTTCCTATTTATGTGACAGTGAAGCAACAGCTTGAAAATGCTGACATATAGCTGTCTGTTATGATACTGATAATTATTAACATAAACTCGATAGGTTATTTTGTAGAACAAATTTGGCTAATTATTGTTCTCGTATATTAACAGGTTTGCTTAATTTTATTACTTCAATTATACACAAGTTTTGCTGTCAATTTGTTGTGTTTTTTTGTGCTCATTTGTTACATCTTTTGCTTTATTTACGATTTGCTCTCTTTATTTCGCATAAGGCAACAGATTTTATGGACGACGGCACACCAATTGCTTTGAAAGTCAGCGTTGATGGGTTCAATGGCTGTGCAGAATTTGACTTCACTGGAACAGGGCCTCAAGTTCTTGGAAACACTAACGCACCAAGAGCGGTGTTGCTCTCTTGTCTCATATATTGTCTGCGTTGTCTGGTTGGTGGTGACATACCATTAAATCAAGGCTGTCTGCGGCCGATTTCAGTAGGTTTGGATTTGTTTAACTTTTATCAGAAAAATCTTAGCATGAATGATGTGATGCTCAAAATGATAAAAACTTTATCGTTGTTGAACCATAATTGATTGCGCGGATGGTTTTAACAATTCTTTAAATCAAGTTTGGAAACTTGATATAAATACCAATCTCATTTTTCTTTAGCCAGTTTCATTTCAAAGAACAATTACCGTCAATCACATTTACTGATGCGTTCTGACCTTCTATGATCACCATCTAAGTACGAAGGGAAACTTATTATCTAGGAATCAAACTGCAATGCCTATATAATGAAAGCAAAATTAGATTTGGGTGGCTCACCCCTAGTGATCTCACATATATTGTGCTGAAATAAAAATGTCGTCTGCACAATTTCTATGCGATCACGAACATTAACTTTCTGCAGCTTTCGCCACATGTTTATAATTTGTACAATTAAACAGTCGTTGATTGCGCGGTTGGGGATGACAATAATTTAAATCAAGTTTTCGATCTTCCGTGGCATAGGATATTAGTTTCGTGATATTGAATTGAGCACGTCTACGCATAAATCACGGCTTAATCAATTACGACTACTACAGACATTTGCCAAAAAGATTAAATTTTTTCTAGCAATGCATTATATTTGCTATTTATGCTTTGGCTAGATTATTTCGTTAATATATACCGTCTACTCCAGCCATAATATTTAAGGCAATATATATATATATATATATATATATATATATATATATATATATATATATAAGAAATAGAAGTAAAAAGTGAGTCAGATTTGTTGCCTCTAGCATAATCAATTGAAACCCAGAATGTATATAAATGAATGATTGTAGACCGATGATTATTATTCACGAAATAAATGGCCTTTATCCATTTTGTTATTTATGTGATTTTTCTTCCTAATTAGAAATATACTGTGGAATATTGAAAGGCAATGGACATTATAAAGAATATATATATATATATATATATATATATATATATTTATATATATATATATATACATACATATATGGCAAGATTTGTACTTGATATGCTTAATAATTATTCACATTTCTTGTAGATTATAGTCCCATCTGGTTGTATTCTGTCAGCTGATGACTCCGCAGCAGTAGTTGGTGGCAACGTTTTGACGTCTCAACGTATAGTCGACGTTATTTTTGGCGCATTCAAAGCGGTAGCTGCCAGTCAAGGATGTATGAACAACATCACTTTCGGCAATGATACTTTTGGTTATTACGAGACTGTGGGAGGGGGCGCTGGTGCGGTAAATATTGTTTTTTAGTGTAAAAATTATCTATGCTTCTAATAATATTTATTCAATAGGTACTCGAAAGGATTTTATAAAACTTTTAATAGTATATTCGCGTTTTACCACTTCAGGAATTTTCTATATTTACAGATTTTGGCTGATACTGTCCAAAACTGCTGTTGCTTTTTATAACAATTAGATACTGTTTGTTGCAGAGAACTAATATATGTGCAATTGTGTATTAACTGTTGTGCAACTAGCAACTAATTAGTTCAAGTATTACCGGAAGAATAAACCGAATACAGCAGACCATTCTGGTGGATTTTAGCATACCTTAAATCGATTGTGTTGGTACTATGTACCTTTACGGCAACCATATTATTGGTATCCGGTACTGACACAACAGCCATAGTATTGGTACCCTTTACTAGATCTGTATATGTATATTATATATTGTGAGTTGACATTAAAGTCGCATTGTCGAAGACATTTTTTGAAGTTAGCTTCTCGACTACAGATTTACACATTTGTATGAGAGATTGTACTGCCAAATTGTCCCACATTCCTCAAAACAATATATAGAAGGTAAAGGGGTAATATTGATTCCTACAGATGAGTCGCCAGTAAGTACGAAACGAATGTGCACACGAGATTATACGTTCTATTCATGCTTTTTTTGGTTTATACTTCCGGTCATTTTTGAAATAATTTGTTACTAGGTGTACAACACCTAATACTAAATTTATATTGTTTCTTTTGTAGAGCATTGGTATCTTTTCATATCAGCTATTATTTGATAGATTAATGAATCTTACTCGTTGTCTCCACGATTCATGATTTCTCAATCAATAATATTACTCATTATACCTATGATCTAAGCAGAATTTTATACAAGCAAAGCTTCATAATAAACTTTAAAAATAAAAATGTAAATTTTGTCTACAGATACTTACTTATCTATTTATATTTTGACGATTCATTTACTAACAATGTTATGAAGATAAAAATGGAAAACGAAGCCAGGCATCTTTGCACGACTCTCCATTGTTTGGCTTTGGTTTCGATACTCATTTCAAAGATACTATAACACCTAAGGACCAATTTTTAGATATTTAACACCTCCTGAGTACTAAAGTAAAATTGATGTTCGAATTTGCTACAATTTTCAATATTTAATTAATATATTCATCGATTGTGATGAATCCGGATTACTTTTGTGGTATTTGCTAGAGGTCTCTGTTGTGCTCCCGGCAATAGCGAGCAGTGGTGTTGGTGGTGGCTGGCGTTCTAAATTCGTAAACGCAGACGCTGCCGTTCTGTCGTAGAAGGATAACTGGCACTAGTCGACCATTAAGTGTAATTATGCAATAGACATTCGGAATTGTCTAAATCTAAGTGTCTAGAAAATTGTCAACATTCAAAATTAGTTTTTCTATCCAGTACGTTTTCATGCGAAATCTGACGGTTAGACTCGTCCAAATTTTGCTAGACGTTGAATTTTTTACAGCAGCTGTCATTTGCACATTTTGCGAGCCATTCGTGTTTACTGCTTGTTCATGTCTATTTTCACAACAGCAGAGTCTTCAAGTCAATTGCATTGTGAGTTATTATTTATGTCGCTGAGACATGCGAGTTTACCGTTTACATCTCTCATCGTTTCGACAGATTTGTGAACAAATTCATTCAATTTGTATGGTTTTGTCAACACCCATACTACTAACAACACTTGACAGCCTTACACCAGCATCATAGAGCGATGCATCTCTGCTGCATAACCATGCAATTCTTAGCTACGTGTGGGCTGTAGACTAACAGAGGTCGCCCGTTCCTAGTGGACTATTATGGGTGTCTGATTTTCGAAACTCTGACAGCGATTACACATCGTCAATAAAGTACAACGAGCCATATACGCGCATACAACATTGCTAACAGTTGGGCCTAGCTTCCAGTTATGGAGGGCTCAGCTATATGTGCGTCGAGTGTCAGGAGACATTGTTAAGTTAAAAAAAAATGACGAACTGTCCAGTTTTATCCCACCAATCGTCTTTGTGCCACCTTAGACGGATCAAGTTAAAGAATTTGCTTCGGAATTTGCCTAAGAAAGTTATTCGCACTTTCTGTTCAGCAAGGCACCTTCTGTGGATGGTTTGAATTGTAGAAGATGCAGAATGTCACATTCATGGTCGGATGCTATTTTTCGTGATATTGATCACTTGATTAAATGGCGTTGTACTCTCAATAACCAAAGGATACTTGGATATCTAGTAATAAATGAGATCCAGTGAAAAGGCCTGGTGGAGCCCGTATTGATGGCATTCCCTCTTCTGAAACTCCCCGTTCGACAGGCATATTTTTTAGTTATATGCGTATGTGGATTGCGTTTTTTCCGTTGCATTTTTCGATTGTATAAGGTAATCCATACAAATCAGTGGACTGCAATATGCGTCTCCAGTAAATTTAGCGAAGAAACTGGTATCTGTTCGGACTTATCTACGTTTACCTCACCATCTGTAAGCGAGCTCGAAGGTGAACTCTTTGTTATTTCAAAAGATTACAAAATGTGTAAGCTGACGCCAGTTTTCTGCTAGAATCATTTGAAAGCCTATCCTTAAAAATATTTGTTTTTAAATGGAAGATTTGTCTGATTAAACTTGTCGATTCGTTTTTAACTTTTATGATACTTTGCTCAGCGTGACAAGCAAACTTCTTTTCGTTAGTTTGATAAGTATTTCTATTCTATGGGAAAGCTTGTTGATGCGATGAAAACTTATTTGTATGATGTATTGAATTTTTATTATTTCTCTTTTTCATGTATGGTAGATAGAGCATATTTGCTAACTTAGTTCTGTATATATCTGAATTAAATTCATTATCCTAATTTTTATTTGTATTTATATTATTAAATGATCATTAGTTGCGCGAACGGCAAAAACATTTACTTTAATCTAGGTTGCGATCTTGATAAAAACACCAGCAAATCCATACACTCTGGCGTAGATGGATATCCGTTATCACATTTCGCGGTAATCATAGCATTATTCAATTAAATATATAAATGTAAGAGTGTGTGGATTTGCTGGAATAACAGGTGTTCAGAAATAGTTGTAATTCTCAAATTTGGTGACATTCAGCCTACATTGAATTCCATTTGTTTTAAAATGGAAAAAAAATTCGATTCGTTTTTAACTTTGACGATACTTTGCTTAGTGTGACAAGCGAAATATTTTCGTTAAAGTGATCAGCATTTCTATCCAATGGGAAAGCTTCTTGATGCGATAAAAACTTTTTTTGTGTGATGCATTGAATATTTACTATTTCTATTTTTCATGTATTTTGCTGCACGCGAGGCACAGAGCATATTTGCTAATTTAGTACTGTGTATATCTGAAATAAATTCACTATTCTAATATTTATTTATATTTATATAATTAATGAACATTGGTTTCGCGGGTGATGATAACAATTACTTTAATCAAGATTGTGATCTTGATATAAACAACAGCAAATCCATACACTCTGGCCTTGATCGATATCAGTTATCACATTTCGCGGTAATCATGAAATTAAACATGTAAATGTTAGATTGTATGGATTTGCTAGAATATATATATATATATATATATATATATATATATATATATATATATATATATATATATATATATATATATATGGCGAATACTGCAAAAAGTTAATTTTCTTGATTTCATAGAAATTGTGCAGCCAAAATTTTTAGTCAATTACAATGTATGCGAGACCACTAGAGGTGAGAGCCGCATGTCTAATTTTGCTTTCCATATATATGTATTTCCATTTGAGCTTTGCTTGTCATCTTGCCCTCGTTCCCTTATATTAGTTTAGAAACTTCAATTGCCCTTCCAGAGGATAGTCGATTGATTCCGTATTAACCATTCTTGCTTATCCAGAAGAGACATCCGCGTACCCTCAGTAGCATAAACATGTAGACGAGCTCAATTTTTAGCTGATGGTTAGAAACAGGGTCGAGTAAACGAGACGAGATACGTTTTGAAGGATTAGGTTGTATGATGTCCCTACATAACATAATTGAAGAAATACGAGTAAAAGTTTAGATTATTCAGTTGTGGATGAATTAAAACGAGTAGCTGTTCAATTTTCTTGCTTAGTCTTCTATAGACACCGACTAGATTCGTTCTTCGACACCAAGGCTTGCTGTACACGGATATTTTTCTCTTCTGTCAGGTTTGAGATTTATTGTTTCCCTAAATGTCATTAATAATTTACTTCTAAAGATAAATACTTTTAAATAAGCAGTATGAGTAATAGCACTAAGACATTAAATTTGCAAATGATGGTGGTCGAGTTAAAGTGGTTCTCTTCGATCAGAGTATGTTTTTCATTAATTTTTGAAAATCCCTCACTCCGATGTAGAAATTCTTGGCAATAACCAATGGCGTCGTTATATAAACCATATCCGGTGGTAAAGGAGAGTAGGAAAAATGAATCAAGTTTCAGAGTTAACTGATCTGCGTTTTGACTAACGCAGTAATGATTCCCGTTGTTTTGTTTCTTCATTTGGTTCATTTTCACCAGTTTCACAAAGCAAACTAATGACGCAAGGGCAATATTTCCTCTGGCTATATCATTTATACATCAGACTGACTTTTCACTAGATAGTTGCGTGTCACGTGTGTGTGTGTGTGCATATCGATAACTTTTATGTTCATCCAACCAAGTGAGACAAAGTTGGCGGAGTCCATTTCTTTAAACATTCCATGTGAAATGACCTAATTGGGATTGCCCTCATATTTTCAGGTTGGGGGAGACCAATAAATCAGAAACACTCGTCATAACCACATGCGATTGTAAGTGAATAAATTAGAAATCCGAACGACCCATGCACGTGTTAAATTTCAGTTCAAATCACTCAAGTTGTCCTCAGGATAGGCTTGTTATATAATTAAATAGGCGCACCTCACACATGTACATGTGTATGTGTATGTATATCTAAAAAGATTCATTTAGATATCATTAATACACATGTATGTACATCTAAATGAACCTGCAGTCAAAAGATCTTAACGTACCCTTTGCACGTGTCAGACTAACTATTTATTCTTATTCTTTATTCTGATTTATTGATCTCCACCCACCCGAAAATGTGAGGGTAATCTCAGTTACGTCATTTTACATGGAGTGTATAAAACAAATTATTTTTCAGCCATTCTAGTCTCACATAGTTAAATGAACATAACAGTTATGTGATGCACACACGCACAAATGTAACACGCAACTATCTAATGGAAGGTCAGTCTGAAGTATAACTGATATGGCTAGAGGAAATATCACGCTTGCTTCATTGGTTTGTTTTGTAAAACTGGTGAGGTGAACCAACTGAAGAAGGCTACCGATAACGACAGCCGAAATATCTTTAAGAAAGAAAACAACTGAAATCATTGCTGCGTTATTCGAAACGCAGATCAGGTAATTTCGATTAATCCAGTTTCGTAATTTATTCATTTAAACAAGTTTCAGAGTTATTATTATAATCAAGGTTGCGGTCTTGATATAAGCACCTGACCCATTAATTACTTACATATGTCGGTATAAACTACACTATACAATTCTTAGTTTATACTGACATATGTAAGTAATTAATGAGTCAGGTGCTTATATCAAGACCACAAACTTTATTATAATAATTTTTATGACCATCCGCGCAACTAATGGTCACTTAATTTAAGTTTCAGAGTTGTCAAAATATTGCTAAATTTAGTAAACGTAGATAAGCAGCGTAATCAATTAAAATATCTAACATTAAACACTTTCTTCATTACAGTTTGTATTTCTCTCTTTTTTGCGCTGTTCATTAATAATTTTTTCTCACATTTAATTTCGCTTTTGCACGTCAGTAAGTGTAAATAGTGGTGTTTTTGTTATTCTTTGTGAAAACGAAGGTTATGTTTTTCTCAATGCCGCAGTGTTTATTTGATTATTTATTATCACGACCCACTCAATAAATCATCGCTTAATTAAATATCCCATATTCCGTAATCGCATGCTCCAAATGTTGTGTTCTTAAGTAGAAAGAATCTTTGAAGATGACTTCAATGTTAAGCACAATGTATACGAGACTACTTTTGGTTAGAGTCGCACATGTGAATTTTCATACTATATATACGGTTGGATTCTAGTTAGTCGGTTTGCCTGTGTTCTAATTCCGGACATGGTAGCCAGAAATGCGTCCGTACATCCGACGGACGACAGTTTTGTTGTTTTGTGCGACTGGCTGAATAAAATTGGATTGGTGTTTATCTCAATTAGACAAACTTTGTTTAAAGTATTAAAGTGACTAATAGACAATTAGGTTTCGCGAGTCATATTTCAAGACTTCATTACAATTAACTCCACATTTTGTTAAGAGAGATATTTATTTTTTCTTTGAAATATATTGTTGACAATACCCGCAAAAGTTTCCGATGATATGTTGATCAACCCTGTCGTTTGTGTTCTTCACGATCCACGTTTCTAATGGCCACATAACATCACAATCGACAATACATAATAATTCTGTGTCTACACGATAATTCGTTTATCAGTTTATTTATGTTTATAACCTCCCATTTAGACACTCTGTTATTTGTTAATGTGTGCTCTGTGACTATAAGAAGCGCAGATCATGATGAAGCAACAGACAGGATTTGTAAAACCGGTAAGGATGGACCAACTGAAGAAGGTGGCCGATAACGGCAGTCGAAATATTTTGAACAAACAAAAAACTGGAATCAGAACTGCGTTAGTTAAAACGCAGATCGGGTAATGTCAATTAATCCAGTTTCGCAGTTTTCTCATTGGCTAGCTTCATTAGTTTGTATTGTAAAACTGGCTGTGATTGACCAATTGAAGAAGACGGCCTATAACGGCAGCCGAAATATTTTGAAGAAACAAATCAACTGGAATCAAAACTGCGTTAGTCAAAACGCAGATCAGGTAAAAACAGACCGGATTGATCGAAATATCCACAAAAGATTAAACAGTATTCGCTTGCTGTCACCAAATCACTTCAACGCACGCGAAATAGAATTTAATAATTTAAACGTTAGCACTCAGTACGAGAATTTTTCGCACAAAGGCAAGCTTATTCTTCGCAGATTAGATATTTTCCCTCGCTAGTAGGTGTTTGTTGTGCTGTGATTTATGTGCAAGGATGTTGGGAAAGCATCAATACACGCAACTGGTGTTATTTTTTGCTAATTTTGGCCAATTTTAATATTTGATTTTTCATTTTTATTTCCATTCTGCAAATTTTATTTGGATAACGCTATTTACTTACGCTGTTCTTTTCTCTCACGTGACAGTCACAAGAATCAAAGACAAATATATTGAACGCGTTAGTTGAACAGCCAAAAATGAATGTTTTGCACAATATTTCCTACGTTATTTCTTTTAGGCAATTCCTCTGATTTGCACTTTTAGGGTCCTGGTTGGAATGGAAGGAGTGGAGTGCACACCCATATGACGAACACACGAATAACAGATCCAGAAATAATGGAGCAACGGTAAGTTGTATGGGTATGCTAACAAATTACGATATTTTTTGGGCTTTATAAAATCGCGTTACTTTGGACTGAACATGTAAATTGTGTAAACTCAGCATAAATAGAACAAATGGTTAAACAATCAATGATTGCGTGGGTGGTGTTAACAACTATTTAAATCAAGTTTGCGAACTTGAGGTAAACACCTATCCCATTGTAGTTACCCAGTACGTGTGACTGACGGTAGTTTTGCTGTTGTTGGACGACTGGTCAAATAAAATGCGATTGGATTTAAAGAACAAATGGATGATTCAAATATTTCTGATTACAACGAACTCTCACGAAATAAACTAATGGTTGAGCTTTCATATTTCTGCCTTGATTACTTCTAAATGGATGTAAAGAGAACTCGGTTGCTGAAATTCCCTCTTCAAACATAGAGTGTGCTTATGTTAAAAGACCAAATTAAGCATTTATTTTATGACATCGGTCAGGACACATGCCGTCACAACCAACGTAGATGGCTTTGTCTAGTAGGCAGCTAGTTCATAAATTTATGACCTCAAGCCGGTATATTTATTTGTTAAAATAATTTGTAATAGAAAGATTTTATTATATAAATTTTGTCGATATGAATCAAACATAACATAAGATAGGAGGTGCAGTTCATCAACAAGATAGGTTTTGTCGTTATTGAACATTTGTCAGTATTTGCTATACTTGTCGTGGCTTTTATTCGTATCCGAAACCATTTGGTTTAGAGTGTTGTAACTTATCACTTACGCCTCTAAAGTCGGGCATTGCATACATTTTTCTGTTATATTCGAACTTTATTTTATTTAAGTCCGTCTTTCTTTCAGATGGCTCCTATTCGGCATCGGTTTTAACTTAATTCCGAGCTATCCTTCCTTAATCTGCAATTATAAGACAGATACAATGCTATCTGGAAAAGCAGTGTTGATTTGTATTACATTGGGTGAATTTAATGATATTTATTCTCGATATAAACTAAACACTGCTTACAATAGCCAATTATATTATCTAACAGACTGGTTTTTTGTCATTGAACACGCATTTATAGTATCTAGAATTTACGTGGCCGAGATTTAAAACCGAGATTTATTTTCGAGGAACCTTCTGCGCGTTCGAAGATGCACTTTTCTTACAATCATCCTTTGTGTAAAAACTTATGTTTTTGGTCTGTTTTTCCTTGAGGCAGATTCTCTATTTTATCTGTTTTGAAATACGGTCAAACTACCCATTCCCGATTTTTTGTCATAGGATTTATGCCAGGCTCCCGTGTTCAGAGTTAGGCTGCGGAAATTCTAGCAAATACTGTTTGTTAAATAAGAATTAAACCGGTCAGTTTCATAAATTGTACTTGCTACCGTTTGCAATTTGTATTGTTACTGGAGAAATTTATAATTAACTCACGCCAGTATACTTTAATACAGTTTCAATTCCAAAGATGGTATAAGGCTTGTCTTAAAATGGCCGATCAGGGATGGGTAGTTGAAAATATTGTCCGAACGCAATACATACGAGGATTCGCCTGAGGCCAATATCGACACGTCGGCCTTATTTGGTGTATAGCTTGTAATTGCATAGAATACGCGACAGAAGCCGAACAAGAGATGTATTGTAGGAATCTGAACCAAATGCCCCTGGATTCAATTACCAGTAATGGAATTTCTATTAACTACTACAAGATGCTTAATAAAGATGCCATTAGTCTTCTTGATAAATTAAATTTGTTATCGGCTGGGAAGTTAGGTTTATGCCTACACCATATATCAAGACCTGCCATTATACTTTGATTAAATATCTACCAAAGTGACATGACCGATTGCGATAGGATAATTGGAACTTTCAGACGTTAGAGATTCCAAAGAATATCTAGATTCGATGGAATGGACTATAAATTGAAAGTTCTGAACCAAATGCTTCTGTGTTCTAATACCAGCCACGGCTATTCTGGTAATTACTTTTGAATGACCAAAATGGATCAAACTGATCTAGGTACTTTTACTTTACTTTACTTTACTGCGGCTGACTCCTTTTGGAGGATAAGCCGGCTCCATTGATATTGTGACATTTCATGGAGTTTCTTGGGAATTTGGTACAAGTGGTGTCCCCTCACCACTCGGCTTTTTGATCGAGGACGCACCTCTAGCCTTTGCACATCCAAGCGTAGTCTGCAAGGCAGCAGTAAGTTGTATGGTTGCCGGTGGCTGTTGAGAGCTCATTCGCCATTCGGAAGTACGGGGTACTGTCCAAGAGTCCATGTAATCCTGTGGCTGTTGAACCCTTTTGTGGCGGGGAACACACGCCGAGTCATGGTGCCCTCGTCGGGCTCATGTGGTTTTTTATAGGAGATCCGATTGCCGGTCGGAAATCCACCACGCCCTGGTGACAACACCGCCATAGCCCCGTTAGCCCATGTACGATCGGCCATCGAGACATGGTTGACACCGTCGTACCACGTTGAGGAGGGGATGGACTTTACTTTCCATTGTTATCACACACAGGGCTAGATTTATACTGGCAATACATTTAGTTTTAATCAAAGTTGCTATCTTGATAAAACACCTAACCCATTATGTAAATACATTTTTCAGTATAAGCTAAGATTTTTATAGTGTGGAAAAGGCCATTCATCCATTAGACTGATTTCGTCCTAATTGGGAACTCATCACGTACTATCCGCGGACAGGGCTCGAACCTGGGCACGCATGCTTCGGAAACTGGTGCTCTAACCACTGAGCCACCCTGCCGCACACTACAGAAACGTTTCAGTTATATGCTTAGTTAGCCTTTCCTTCAGGTAGAATCTATATAGCATCCTAAAGTTCTAACTAGCTATCCCCAATCTGTCGTCATAGAACAGAAACCACTTTACATGAGGAAGTGGTATTGAAATGAACATTTATATTTTTAAACGAACATTGGTTGCGCGGGTGATGATTACAATTACTTTTAATAAAGGTTGCGATCTTGATATAAACACCTGGCCCATTATTTAAATACATTTGTCAGTATAAACTAAGTATTGTATAGTGTGAAAAAAACAATTCACCCAATATAACGGTTTCGTTTTGACTCAGTGCTTAGAGCTCCAGATTCCGAAGCAGACAGTACATGATGAGTTCCCAATAAGGACGAAACCGGTCTACTTGAGGATGAGTTGCCTTTTCTACACTATACAATTCTTAGTTTATACTGACAAATGTATGTACTTAATTGGCAAGGTATTTATATCAAGATTGCATCTTTGATTATTGTAATTGTTATCCCCGCCCGCGCAACCATTGTTCGTTGAATTAAACTGTCAACTTTATCTAGTGTTTATTTATCACCAATTTCAATTAAATGCCAAGTACGTATCAATGTATTGTCTTAGAAGTAAGAGATTTTACATATTCTTTGACATAGAAACTTATACATTTTATATGTTGAAGAGTTTGGACATCTATAGTAATTATCAAATGCTTATCAGATATATGCAATTATACCAAACCATACACTATGCGTAAAACCATCTCTTTTAGACGGTAAGTTACCGTGTTCCGCACCATGTTTCATTAAAAATCATATCATAGTAACCTTTCAGTTGGGTCTTTAATTTTTCCTAAATGATTGCCTAGTGCGATCGCAACATTTGCTTAAATCTGTTATTGTGAACATTGTTACATGAATTCCCAATAAGGACGAAATCTGTCTATTGGATAAATTGCCTTTTCCACACTATATAAAACCTAGTTTATACTGACATATGTAAGCAATTAATGGTTCAGGTGTTTATATCAAGACCGCAACCTTGATTATAATAATTTTTATCGCCACCCGCGCAACTAATGTTTGTTTAATTATATAAATGTTCATTTCAATACCACTTCCACATGTAACGTGGTTTCTGTTCTATAATGACAGATCGGGGATAGTTAGTTGGAACCTTAGGACTAACGGGATGCTATATAAGCTCTACCTAAAAAAACAGCGTATAACTGAAAATTATGTGTGGTGTGCGTCAGGGTGGCTCAGTGGTTAGAGCACGAGATTCCGAAGCAGAAGTTCCCAGGTTTGAGCCCTGTCCGCGGCAAATTCTGGACATACGTGATATATTCCCAATAAGTACAAAACCCGTCTACTGGATAAATTGCCTTTTCCACACTATACAAAACTTAGTTTATACTGACAAATATATTTACATAATGGGTCAGGTGTTTATATCAAGATCGCAACCTTGATAAAAGTAATTGATATCACTGCCCGCGCAACCAATGTTCGTTTAATTATGTGAATAAAGCCTCAGACCCTGAAACATACGTGCTTTGGTTCGAACTCCGGTAATGGAAAATTTCGGGTATTACTTGAAAATTTCCCAAGAAAAACGAAACCGGTCTACAAGAGAAATTGCCTAGATTGAGCAATACTTAGATTATGCTGATATATATATATATATATATATATATATATATATATATTACCGTAATTCGTCGATCAACAAGCTTTTCTTTAATTTTAAAAAGGGTTTGTCTTTGAAACATTGATTCTGTTTTGTGTTTCAAATCAATGGTAAAATTAACGGGTGTTCACCTGCTGATTCATACGTCATCCTTGGTTTACGTACAAGATAAGAATAGCATGCACTACGAGTTCATTGACGTTGTGAATGCCCAATCGGTTTTGAGTTAGATACTTACCTCAAAATTCCTGATCGCCGATATTTTGCTTAATCGTTTCTCTTTGTTTACAGAATATTCTCACCTGTTACACTCACTGCCATATATATATATATATATATATATATATATATATATATATATATATATATATATATATATAGACTTAGTAGACTGGTTAAACGTAATTACTTTCTGCGTCTTCGTCCATTTGAGGAGACTTCGATTTTCCATGTATTTGTGGATTGTTTTGTTTATTGTTTACAATTTTGTAACACTGATCAGCTTAATTTGATGGTATTGGATTTTCTTTACATAAGTATTCACGAAATGGTAATGACGGTTGGCTTAGTAAAGCAATTATTGGTTGCGAAAATTTTGACAACAGTTACTTAAGTCAAATTGGATTTCTTTTTAATTACGTTATTGACATGGATCATATATATTGATTTACATGTCTATTCCTGTATGTGATGATATTAATTCTTATTTATCAGGTACCCAGTTATTCTGGAGGCGTTTCACTATCGGCCTAGCTCAGGTGGAGCTGGTCAATGGAAGGGTGGTGATGGGCTTGTTCGACGTATACGTTTTCGCCAGAAAGTTGTTTTAAGTGTTCTGACGGAACGTCGATCTCGTGAACCATACGGTCTCTTAGGTAGGTATTCTATTAGTGCTTACATAAACTTGAATGTTGTTCTTTTAATGTGGTCTTTTGGTTATGAGTTTATCTTCTGAATGGTGCAAGTTCTGTTGTTTGCTGGAATTGAATATAATATAATCAGGATAAGTTATTTTCATATATAAATTTTGGTTCAGTCATTTATATGTCATTGAGTCATGTAGCTAAGCATAACATTTTGCTCATGGTGAGAAGGGATACAAATATAAATTCAGGTTTTCTGAAATTTGTCGGCGTAGCTATTTCTAATTTCTATATTGAAAGAAATTACATTCAATTGATAAGCATGACGTCTATTCGTCTGAATTGTGTGCTTGAAAAACACCATTAAAGGTATCTTTTTAGCTTATTTATCATGCATATTTTATCGGCGTCTCGGGATCTTGCATTCTAAATTCAATTGATTTCAAGTTTTCCATATCTCGTTTTGTTCTAAAAAGATTTATTTGACAAATTTTTTTTGCTTTGTCGGAAAATATCCAAGAACATGCAAACCACAAACACTATCAATTTTGTCCTCACGGCAGTCTGACTCTTTCCGGTGGTGCAGCTAAACACCTACTGAAGATATCATCCCGAAATTGAATTCCATTTTGTCAAAGGATAGTATCAGATTCAAGGCTAACATGAACTCATTCTGTGAAAAGAAATTTACAATACAGCTACCCATCCCATTGTTTTTAACCAGTCGTCGAACAACATAGCAAAACTACCGCCAGCCGCATGTTGCTATGTTGTTCGACGACTGGTTAAAAACAATTGGATTGGTGTTTACTTCAAGCTCGCAAACTTGATTTAAAGAATTGTTACCACCACCCGCGCAATCAATTATTGTTTTATTGTATTGTAAAAAAGGCATTTCAAAATTTAACATAATGTAAATAAATCTGTATCAGGATGAGCTGTTAAATATTGTTTTGGTTATGACATACTTGAAGATGCGTTAACAGAATGTACTCCAAGTCAAGAACGCATTTTTATGATCAGTTATTTTGCTTTGATCTTTATTGAAGTAATAATTCTGCAAAATTATTATTCACTCAATAAAATCTTATTGGTTTCAAAAATTCTACAAACCGCATCGAATTCCGATTTCTGAAGGAATAGATACTTCGAACTGCGGTTTTTATAGTTAACTAATTCGGTTTCTTAACTGGAACGTCTGTTTGGCTCAGGCAATAACTTCCATTGTTTAATTACAAACTTTGACTCACATTATTTATCATAGATGAATGCAGCTTAGAGTTTTCCATCCGAGTGAGCTGTAGTTTAAGACCAGATGACTGGTTGAGAAAATAAAATCCTTAGATGAGTTTGCCTCTTGTTAATTGTGGATCATAATTCAATGATTCTTGTATTGAAGGGCTGTTCACCTACTAGGCCTCAGGCTTTACATTATTAACCAAGTAAATATTCTTGTGGATGAATGTCTGTCAAATTAAAATATTTGCTGTATAAGTTTTATAAACAAAGGTCACTGGCATTCTTTTAGGTCAGTTAATCAACATGATTGGTGTTTTTTCAAGCTCACAAACTTGATTTCCGGAATTTTTATCACCACCTGTGCAATCAATGACTGTTTAGTTTTAAAGCTTTTGTAGACTTGTTACAATTTACGGGTATGCAGACAAAGTTAAATTTGCGGTAGTTGTGTGAACAAATTTATGGTTTCCATAATCCACTGATAAGCGTATGTTTTAGTCCACACTGTTGACGTACTTAAGATATTGACCGTACGCTCACGTTGTCTAATATTTTACGCGACTAATACAAGCCCCGTCTGCGGTAAAAATGCTGTATAGTACTTCAAGTGTTCCCAATTAGGACGAAAATTGTCTACTGGACGCCTCGATTTTATCAACATATAAATAATCAATAATTGTACAAGACAACTATGTATACTCAATTTTTGCCTAGTTAGCATTTATTCATATCGTCCACGAAATTGTTCGAAAACGATATTAGTTTATTCTTATAGCAGGTTTAGCCTTTCAAGAGTAAATCCCTACACATTTGAATCGTATCGTCATCAATATTTCTTAATTAGCTACAAATCCATCAAGTTGAAACTTATTGGCGATTCAAATTTTACATATTGTGATGTTCTAAATAAATATTTGGATATTTGATTAAATTTGTACGGAATTGTTTATAGGATCTTATATATAGAATATATATATATATATATATCTATATATATATATATATATATATACATACATGAAGCTTCTTAATAAAGCTACCAATGTCAAACTGAAGGATTTAAGCTTACTTATGCCATAATGTCGTTGCCTTTACATTTACGGGTGCAAATACCACCTCGTCATCTCCAACTCAAAATTTTAACAATTGCCACGTTATTAAGCATGAAAGTGAAAAATTATCAGCTTTCATGAAGGCTAAACGATATAGCGTCAAATCAGCAGGTGTGGCGTTGGCAACAAAGGTTTGACCTATAACAGGTCAGCCCCTGTATGTTTAATGTCCGGTCGCATTTGGTGCCGCTCGCTATTAGCCAACCAATAGAAACTGAATCAATCACTGCTTTAATTTGTTAGTATGCTTGCGTAATAGTTAAAGCACGTATATTTTTTTTTTAAACAAGGGCTAAATATTTATTAGACCTGCTTTATGGTTCACACAAATCTAGTTTCTTTAAATAGGAGAACTACTATTCACTCGATTTCATCGTAAAACAATATTTGTCCTCATGTATTGTGCCTTTTGTGCGCAAATTTATAAATTCATAAAGTTTTAATTTAGAATTTTTATCCTATTTGAATCGCTTTACTTCTCAATGTTATATCCTTAACGCGATATATTTCTTTTGACGTGTTTTGATTCTATGTCTTGTATCTCTTTCAAATTAGATGCACATATATAATTCATTGTTAGATTAGTATGATTGTTTGTAAAACTTGTATCACAAGTTAATATTTGATTTACAAGGCAAACAATACTGACTGAGGTTAAACGACACCCCATTCTAGTGCGAGTATTTGGGTACGACTGGTTACATTTATGTTGAGTATAATGGATTAATATAGGCACTGATCGAATGGCGTCACGATAGAATTTAATTTATTTGTCATGCGAAACTTTGGATTCGATCGGACACCAAAACGAGCGATTAATACTGCACTCTCTGTGCAATTATCTGGTGAACAAAACAGAACTCGTGAACATCACCACACGAAAGAGAATATGTATGACAAAGTAGCATTAGTGCACGCAATAACTGATCAAAACTCAATTTACTCATAAATTTCTAACCAGATCTCAAACATCACTTCGTTTTACAACAGGAATGAGTCTTACATGTACAAGACACACTCATACACATTCGCAAATAAACTAGCAATCAACTAAAAAAAAGTATGACTTCTGTAAATAAATAAAGGCAAAACAGAAAATCACACGATTTCTCATTCACTTAATCAAATAAAGACCCGGAATGGATATAATTGAAAGATTTTAACTTTTGTAGTTGAATAATCGTGAAAGCTCTAGCCAAAATCTTCAATAAACCTACTTTCAATTATTCATTTTGTTTAATTTTTCTAAAACATATATATATATATATATATATATATATATATATATATATTTATAATTAGGAAGAAAGAACACATTAATAACAAAGTGGATAAAGGCCATTTATTTCGTGAATACTAATCATCGCTATACAATCATACATATTTATACATTTTTGGTTTTCAATTGATTATGCTGGTGGTAACAAATCTGAAGATTTTTAATTTGTGTGATTATGAATATTCCATTGAAAGCAACAAATCTGCAATAACCTACTTTCAATTATTCATTTTGTTTAATTTTTTCTAAAATTATATATATATATATATATATATATATATATATATATATTCTTGTAGTCTAGTATGAACTAAGCATTGAATCAAGTAGCAGCGGGAATTCATCCAGTTGACCGGTTTTATCATTATTGGGGACTCTTCAAGCAAAGTAGAGAATTTGCCGCCGACATGACTCGAACCGGTGGTTCATTTTTTAGGAGTCTGAGACTATCCAATACGTCAGTCATGCCGCACAATACACACAATTTGAGACCGTATACCAACTTATCTTTTTTTGGCTAGTCATCCTTTCAGGCGAAGCCTAATTTTGGTATATTTTGTTACCTGTAGTTCTAACTAACCTCCCAGGATCTTTCATGATACTACAGTGATTAGAGTTATAGACTCCGGATCAAGTGCACCCAGGTTTGTATCCAGTCGACGGCAAATTCTGGACAGTACTTGAAGAGTTCCCAATAAAGACGAAAACGGTCTACTGGATGAATTTCCTTTGCTACCTGATGCAATATTGAGTTTATACTGACAATATACATATAATCAAAATCCTGCCATTAGACTTATAATCAATATAATATACACAAGTTGCATGATTTGTGTTATCTAAAGACATATCGGGGGTTCTTAGTGAGAACGTTAGGTATTATGAGATCCCAAATAAGTTCCGCCTGAAGGAGAGGCTAGCGGAAATATTTGGGTTTTTATATGACTTTAGATCGAGTGTGGTGTGCAGTATGGGTCGTAAAACGGATAGAATCACAAACTCCGAAGCAAATGTGCCCAGGTATGTATCTCGTCCGCGGAAAATACTTGACAGTATTTGAAGAATTCCCAAAAAGAACGAAATCTATCTACTGGATGAATTTCCTTTGCTGCCTGGTGCAATGTGTGGTTTTTACTGATTATATATATATATATATATATATATATATATATATATATATATATATCTTTGCGCTTAGATTGAGGGTTGGGTGATATAGCTAATGCAATTCGTCATGCTCTGCTTCAATGTCTTAGAAAATTAGTTTAAAATCTCAAGTAATCGCTGCCTAGTTCTAGTTTCGGCATCACTAATGCTGGTAGCTACTTGATGAGTGCCCAATAAGGACGAAATAGCTCTTATTGACAGCTTGTATTTGTTATGCTATGCTCTATTCATTTCATACTGACGAATAAAATATAATCGAAAGTATTTTTAGAAGCTTATCGGCGTATCTGATCATAAATTACGGCTCCATTATCAGAACTTATTCTGTACTCAGTCATATAAGTGACATAGGAGGCAATATGAAATAAAATGAGTAACTCACCTCATGGGTACATGAGCATTAATCTAAATTACTATCAACCAATAATAGAATTCATTCAACAAATACATACACATCAACCTATTTAACTAATCATATGTAGATCTATGCCACAATACCAAACTATGGTGAAATCCACGCGTTTTAAATTTTCAGTAGTTTGCCATAATTATTGGGTAAACATAGTTATAATGTTAATTGACCAATATTGTTTAGACAAGGCATTTGTTTAAGTAATTAGTGTTAAGATTGTACACACATATACATTAAGAATCTCATTATATAAAGTTGCTAAGTCTATGCCAGCAAAGTAATACCAGATCCTATATATATAAGAATATATAAAAGAATAAAATGATAACTTAGAGTGTAAATTTTGCGATTTTAATTTTTTGTTGACCCCGTGCACAGTTGTTCAAGAAAGCTTATGTTTTTGTACTCTTTTTAGATGTAAGGCTCACATCGTACGACATAAGACCGCATATGTTGATAATTCATGAATATTTTTATATCTAATATTTAGCAGAATTTAGCTGTCCGAATTAGGTCATGTGAAAAGTTAATTAAGTTTTCTGTTATGGTCGTACTAACAGCGATTAAACAGGCGTCAAATCTATAGCTGACTGCTTTTTCTTTCATGTCGTGCCGTCATCTATTTTACTTATAATTTTGTACGTATAAAAGTAGGCGGAGATAAACGATTGCTTTATTTTACTAAAATTTATATTACACTAATTTTATATTACTTGCCTAGCTTATCTGCAGTATGTACGAATTAAATTAAATACTACCAACCAATCACTAATTGCGAGGATTGTGATAATAGTAATTTAATTCAAGGTTGCGGAATTATGATGAACAAAAATCCCAGGTTTTGATCCAATCGCGGAATATATCATAGCTACCATCAGCCAAACTTACGTGTCTTGGCCATCTAAGTTCATCCGTGGCCGAGAACTGCCAATTGTCTATCGCGGATCAAGTGACAACTACAAATCATAGTTTAATTCTTGTTTTTCCTTTGTATTCTTAGGATGAGTTTCAAAGGTCGAAACACATCAGTCCATCTACATGACTGATTTTTTTATGTTTATTGATGTATTAGTATATAGATTTAGTGTTTGTCAAAATGCACAAACTCTGGATTGTACTAAGACGAATTCTGTTTTCATTAACACGATTTCAGCATAATTTGTAGAAATAAGATCAAATTTAGATTTTATTTTGTGTTTCTTTATAATGGATGTGGTTTGGTTAAACAGGATAGACTTAAGTTTTGGCAGCTTTCACCTCATACATATCTAAAAAGTATTCGAATATGAGACTGACGGTAGTTTTCCTATACTGTATGACTAGATGGATCTCAAGTATGTAAAATAATGGTTATCGCCAACTAAGCTATCAAAGATCGTTAAGTGATAAAAAATATATTTTATAATTTTTAACACTGTTACTATTCAAGATATTGTCGTATAATAGCCGATTACCACCTGTTCCTTTTTTGACCTAAAAAGGCTAATTCTTCCTTGTCTGAATTTTCTTCCTTCGGCATTCTCGATACTCATTTCTGTGCATCGTCCTCGGTTAACAACTGACCAAAAGTCAGACCAGAAAGTTCATTTAATCAGATACATTTATTATTGTAACTTGCTGATTTTGTAAAAATTACTGACGTTTCGCTAAATAGGCGAGCGACACGTATTTAAATGAGTATCAAATTATTTGTGACAAAAATAGTGTAGCATGAGAATAATAACCTCATAATTCAAAACAAGAACCGGGTTAGATACTGTTTGTGGCGGAGAGCTAATATGTAATAAATTGTATATTATATGTTGCGCACCTAATAACATTTTTTTCCGAATATGACCAGAAGGATAAACCAAAGACAGCATGGATGAAAAGCATAATCTCGTACACATTCTTTTCGTGCTTACTGGCGACCCATCAGTGGGAGTCGGTTTTACGTCCTATGCCAACTTTATAATTGGGTGAAAAATGTGGGTAAATAGGACGGTACAACCTTCCATACGAATGTGTAAATCTGCAGTAGGAAAGCTAATTTCATACAAGGTCTTCGACAATGCGACTACAAAATAGCTCACTATATATATATATATATATATATATATATATATATATATATATATATATAAAGGATATATAAGGGTGCAAACATTATGGCAATAGTGTTAGTACCCGATGTCAACATTAAGGTACCGTAATGGTACATGGTACCAACATTATGGATGTCGAGTCCGTACATTGTACTGACACAATGGTTTTCACAAAAATGGAAAATTACAACTATTTCCGAACACCTGTTAATCTAGCCAATCTATACACTTTGGCCTTAATCGATATCAGTTATCACATTTCGCGGTAATCATCATATCATTACAATTAAACTATCAATTAAATATATAACATTTAGATAATGTTTGTGTCGGAGATCCGGGTTATTTTACAAAATACGCTCACAATAAATGTTGTTTCCTTTTAACAGCCGACTTTACGACACAGTTTCCACCTTGTTTCGAACAAGGTGTATGATATCACTAATTCATACAGGCAATCATTTCCCTGCTCTCCAGAGGTACAATATGCCATAAACGCAAGTCAGTATGGAAATAACTTTTTGAATAGTTTTCATAGCGATTCGATTCGAGGCACTTGTTCTTGACAATTATGTTCTACGCGCTATTAACCCGAACACGGCTCTCTTGTATGCTTAAATTATTCTGACTCAAAGTCATTCTCGAATGCTTGACATTTTTTTCTCATTAGCGCTACGTCAAATAAAAAATAAATCTTTAACTACATCTACTCTTACATTTGTTTTTTCCCGATGTTTACACATTTTATTCCTAAGAGAATTTTGTTTAATAGCAAGCCACTTCGATAGCTCATGGGTTGCAGTATTAATCATGAACAGAATCGTTCCAAAAGGCATGTAATCTTTATATGTTTTCAAAATTCATTAACCTGGTTAAATAAGCATCTGATAGTTTTACTTGTTTGGTAATAACCTTGTATTTTATAATATTCGACACTGATGCGTTATTCTAAACAATCACCGTTAGCTCACATTTTGGTGTTTCATCAAATTTATTATTATATTTTAAGTTAAAAATTTAAGAACCTTTGTCTGGATTTAAAACTTCTTTGAAACATTTTTTAAAGAAATATAGTGTGCTTTATTAGTTAAAATCCTCCAAAATTAAACCATTTCCCATTATGGTGACAATGTGCATCAAGTTAACATCTACAATTATGACGTCATTAAGAATGATTTTAAGAATAGGCTAATGGTAAAGGAGTCTCTTCTGTTCAGTAAAAATATAGGCAATATCGTAACGGAAATCCTAATAATCAGTTTTCATACACAAAAACATACACGCACAGATAATAACATTTGATAAAAACAAAAAGGTATATGCTTATATTACATGCACTAGAAACCAATACGATGTAATCGCCAGAAATTATTTTTTTTCAATACGTTTGACAGATTATTTTTTTTTATGATCAAATGCAACCCATGTAAAGTGCCAAGAAGCAAAGTTTGTTGCACTTGCTCGAATCGTTGTTGGGATTATTATTAAAACGCACACTCCTTGTCTAATGAAATAACATCATAGTTCTATTTTATATATATATATATATATATATATATATATATGAGTAATATCCGAGATAGTAAATTCTACGATTTTAATTTTCAAAAGTATTTTTCCCACTTTCTTTCTTATTTGCCGATCTCAAGGTGGGTGCGCCGGTAAGCCTGGCAGAAACTTACTGCTTCGTGTGAACTCCGAGTATCCCATTAACCTTGGCGGTAAAGCTCAAGTTAATGTTCAGCCAGGTGTAAGTTAATTTCTTCTCCTAAAATTATCTTTGGAAATTTTGTTGCATTTTTTTATAAATTTCATATTTAAATTCTTCTTTTTTATATGCTAAACTTAAGGATTTTTTCTTTTGTAAATTTTGTGACAGTTTACAATCTACAGATTGTTTCCGTGGACGTGTCTTCTTTATTTCGACATGTCATTTTAGGAATATTACGCGTCTTTATCTATTATTCGGTGGTTATATTAATTCATATTAGTCATACTTTTGCTAATTGCAATAGCAAAACAAAATTAATCACACATCTAAATATTTATCTTTAAATGATGCATCATTATATATGTACAGCTATTTTATATCCAACTATGGTTGCACAAACTTTCGAATAGTTCTGTGCTGCTCTAGTGTATTATTCGCGTGAAGCGCTAAGATGACGTAGGGTAATCGAAGCAAATAACCTAGACACGACTGGAATCAAGCTTATACCACGGTGGTTAGGAGTGGTGGTCGACGTATTCCAATCAGGTGGTACTGGCTCCTCATTCCAAAGAGTACGAAAAGGTTAGTCAACCCTCCCGAAATTTTATCGTGAAGCGCTAAGATGACGTAGGGTAATCGAAGCAAATAACCTAGACACGACTGGAATCCAGCTTATACCACGGTGGTTAGGAGTGGTGGTCGACGTATTCCAATCAGGTGGTACTGGCTCCTCATTCCAAAGAGTACGAAAAAGGTTAGTCAACCCTCCCGAAATTTTATCGTGAAGCGCTAAGATGACGTAGTGTAATCGAAGCAAATAACCTAGACACGACTGGAGTCAAGCTTATACCACGATGGTTAGGAGTGGTGGTCGACGTATTCCAATCAGGTGGTACTGGCTCCTCATATTCCAAAGAGTTCGAGAAAGCGTTAGTCAACCCTCCCGAAATTTGATCGTGAAGCGCTAAGATGACGTAGTGTAATCGAAGCAAATAACCTAGACATGACTGGAATCCAGCTTATACCACGGTGGTTAGGAGTGGTGGTCGACGTATTCCAATCAGGTGGTACTGGCTCCTCATTCCAAAGAGTACGAAAAGGTTAGTCAACCCTCCCGAAATTTTATCGTGAAGCGCTAAGATGACGTAGTGTAATCGAAGCAAATAACCTAGACACGACTGGAATCCAGCTTATACCACGGTGGTTAGGAGTGGTGGTCGACGTATTCCAATCAGGTGGTACTGGCTCCTCATTCCAAAGAGTACGAAAAAGGTTAGTCAACCCTCCCGAAATTTTATCGTGAAGCGCTAAGATGACGTAGTGTAATCGAAGCAAATAACCTAGACACGACTGGAATCCAGCTTATACCACGGTGGTTAGGAGTGGTGGTCGACGTATTCCAATCAGGTGGTACTGGCTCCTCATTCCAAAGAGTACGAAAAGGTTAGTCAACCCTCCCGAAATTTTATCGTGAAGCGCTAAGATGACGTAGGGTAATCGAAGCAAATAACCTAGACACGACTGGAATCCAGCTTATACCACGGTGGTTAGGAGTGGTGGTCGACGTATTCCAATCAGGTGGTACTGGCTCCTCATTCCAAAGAGTTCGAGAAAGCGTTAGTCAACCCTCCAGAAATTTTATCGTGAAGCGCTAAGCTGACGTAGTGTAATCGAAGCAAATAACCTAGACACGACTGGAATCCAGCTTATACCACGGTGGTTAGGAGTGGTGGTCGACGTATTCCAATCAGGTGGTACTGGCTCCTCATTCCAAAGAGTACGAAAAGGTTAGTCAACCCTCCCGAAATTTTATCGTGAAGCGCTAAGACGACGTAGGATAATCGAAGCAAATAACCTAGACACGACTGGAGTCAAGCTTATACCACGGTGGTTAGGAGTGGTGGTCGACGTATTCCAATCAGGTGGTACTGGCTCCTCATTCCAAAGAGTACGAAAAAGGTTAGTCAACCCTCCCGAAATTTTATCGTGAAGCGCTAAGATGACGTAGGATAATCGAAGCAAATAACCTAGACACGACTGGAATCCAGCTTATACCACGGTGGTTAGGAGTGGTGGTCGACGTATTCCAATCAGGTGGTACTGGCTCCTCATTCCAAAGAGTACGAAAAGGTTAGTCAACCCTCCCGAAATTTTATCGTGAAGCGCTAAGATGACGTAGGATAATCGAAGCAAATAACCTAGACACGACTGGAGTCAAGCTTATACCACGATGGTTATGAGTGGTGGTCGACGTATTCCAATCAGGTGGTACTGGCTCCTCATTCCAAAGAGTACGAAAAGGTTAGTCAACCCTGAAATTTATCGGAAGCGCTAGATGACGTAGGGTAACGAAGCAATGGGTTCTAGACATGACTGGAACCACACTCACGGTGTTAGAGTGGTGGTCGAATGCATTCCAACTAGGTGGTACTAGCTCCTCATTCCAAAGAGTACGAAAGGTTAGTCAACCTCCCGGGAAATTTATCGTGAAGCGCTAAGACGACGTAGGATAATCGAAGCAAATAACCTAGATACGACTGGAGTCAAGCTTATACCACGATGGTTAGGAGTGGTGGTCGACGTATTCCAATCAGGTGGTACTGGCTCCTCATTCCAAAGAGTACGAAAAGGTTAGTCAACCCTCCCGAAAGATTCACGTGAAGCGCTAAGACGACGTAGGATAATCGAAGCAAATAACCTAGACACGACTGGAGTCAAGCTTATACCACGATGGTTAGGAGTGGTGGTCGACGTATTCCAATCAGGTGGTACTGGCTCCTCATTCCAAAGAGTACGAAAAGGTTAGTCAACCCTCCCGAAATTTTATCGTGAAGCGCTAAGATGACGTAGTGTAATCGAAGCAAATAACCTAGACACGACTGGAATCCAGCTTATACCACGGTGGTTAGGAGTGGTGGTCGACGTATTCCAATCAGGTGGTACTGGCTCCTCATTCCAAAGAGTACGAAAAAGGTTAGTCAACCCTCCCGAAATTTTATCGTGAAGCGCTAAGATGACGTAGTGTAATCGAAGCAAATAACCTAGACACGACTGGAATCCAGCTTATACCACGGTGGTTAGGAGTGGTGGTCGACGTATTCCAATCAGGTGGTACTGGCTCCTCATTCCAAAGAGTTCGAAAAAGGTTAGTCAACCCTCCCGAAATTGTATTGCCACCATCGTTAGATAATCCCGAAAGCAAATCATCAAATTGGGTAGTAAGGGATCGGCTCGTCTGCCAAGATGGGATCCCAGTGCACATCACAATTCTTGGTCAGAAACCCTGCGCAATATGACATCGAGACGACCTCAGTGGCGATTTTGTTGCAGATTTCTTGTAGAGTCGTCTTCCTGACTTTCTATTCTCATTTGGGCATGGTTAGCTGCGAAGTTTGGTTTCTTGTTTGTAACGTGATACATTGAAATCCGCAAGTATTTTTTCTGCCAACGTTGCCTTTCCTTTAAGCTGACTTGGTTAAAATTATGTTGTTTAGAAGTTTAGCTTTCATATCGTCGGTGTTTTATCTAGGTAAATATACGTATAGTAACTATATCCTCATAAAGCACTCTCCTTAAATCAATTTGTGTGCCTAAATCATTATTTTTGTCATTATTATCACTTTTTTTAATTTTTCATATTATTTAATTTTTTAACGGTTATTTGGCAGTTAAACGTTAGTCGAGAACGACTTTTGTATTGTTGTGCATGTTGATAGCAATACATTGGAAACCTAATTTCTTAAGAGACTAAGTCAATGACAACAGCAACGTGTAAAAGTCGCACAAAATAAACCTATTTAACAATCTAACAAATCGAATAAGGATGATCTGCTCTGAACACAATATCGATGAAGAGCTTCAGTGCGTATGGAAACTTTAGTCAATTGACAACTACCTGGAGCCATTTATGGATACCAAAGTCAGATCACGTCCAATTTGTACTACATAGTATACCACAAAATTGTTTTCCAGCTTCAGCAATGGCACGGCGATTAAATCGAATCAATATAGCAAATTTTCATAGTGCAAAATTTAACATAAACTTCAGCACAAAGAGAATCATAAGGGAATATTTCAAAGATTAATTGCTAATTCTCACCAAATCCTTCATAGTCGGCACATTTCTCAGTATGCACGGTAGCATATAAACTAAGCGTACGAAAAGCGATTGATCAACGGAGTGCAACAGCATTTCTCTCAGAAATCAATTAAAAAGACACTGTTAGGAAAATTAACTAATCCGAAGCATAAATTTGAAACGGGGCACACAGTCAATTCACAGAATTTTTTAGCCGTACAAAAGGTGATGTCCGAAAAAGTGGTATACATATACGAAACCTGTTATACAAAATAACAAGCATCAGATTTAAACATGCAAATGTTCGACTAACATTAGATTTTACTCGACTGGCCAAGACTCAAATAAACTAACAAAAAATTCCTCGTATTTAGGCAGGCCCGACCATCCATTGAACAAACATAAAAAACTATTCGATCGCATTGGCAACAAACTGAAGTAAGAGCAGCTGCGCAAGCACCATCGTTATCACCATTGGTAGTGAAAAAATGCAAAATAATAGGGAGCAACACCGCAATATACACAACCTGTGCTATTAAGAGGGGGGAAAAATAAGGCTCACGAGAAATGCGATACGAAATAGTACATTCGCCAAAAAAAACATTCGTACTTACAATAGCCAACAAAGCGAAATACAAACATAACCATATCTTAAGAATCTCTTGTAGTACAATAATAATGACATATACACACAGACAAATACAAATCAACACAAAATTAATCAAGAAAATGAAATACACGTTAATCTGAAAATCATACTACTTCTCTTTCAGTGAATATCATGAAAACTCAGAATGTATATTAGTGCGTGATTGTAATGTGGCATTGTTTATTCACAAAATATACGGGCCATTATCTTCATTATACATAAATTTTGTTATCACACTTGTTTTCTTTTTCTAAAAACATATAGTCTACTATTGAAAGGAAATGGACATTATATTAAATATATATATATATATATATATATATATATATGTGTGTGTGTGTGTGTGTGTGTGTGCAAAATTCAGAACCAGAGGTATCCCAGTTTGAACCTCGGTCGCGGAAAATTCTGACCTTTATTTGACGGATTATATATATATATATATATTTCCATGGCCGCAATAATTTTTACTGCTTCTACGGTGTGCTTAAAAAAGTCGAAACTGATCTAGTAGATGAACTGTATTTGTTAACGTATGCAACACTTTTTTTATGGCATTACTTCGTTTATAGTCAAGTATACCGGAATACTATGCTCAATTTAATTAACTCATGCAGCATTATGTCTGCTTTATACTGACAGAGCGTGATTACGCCTAGAGTGCCGGGGATATGGGCACAAGTATACAAACTCCAATGACGTGTAGAAAATAATAGAAGGCAGACTGAGGGTACAGGACGGTTAAAGGAACGAAGAGTTAAAATCTGCTATTTACTCGAAGACTTTAAACATTAAATTCACGACCAGGCCAGGCAAGCAACAGTTGATGCCTCCCTGTTAGCCTGTCATTTTGTCATTGCACATCACAGTGTTCCAGCTTTCTCTGCCTGGGAGGGCAAAGGCGTAACATTTTATTAGCGTTTAACGAAAGATGAATTAAATTTTGTTTGTTAATTAAATGGGCGTTTAATAAATAAATTTTACGCATAATTACCTTGTTAATTAATAATAGATATATCATTCGTGAATTTCTTTGAAGAGCATTTTTGATTGGGTATTGTCGTCTGTTATAAATTCAGCTTTCGTTTGCCAAAGTTAATTATTTTCATATAATATTCCATTAAAGGACTATGCTAACCATATCGGATGTTGGATTATTAGTCTCTTCACTTTATAAAGCTTTTTACGTCAATTTAAAAATATATATTATGAACAATTGAATGACTAAAGTATTGACATGAAAATATGAACTTCGAATACTGATTGAGGTATGAAAGTCATTGATAGAAGACAAACTGGAAGGACGAGTCAGTTGATGGAAGGAAACTTCAAAATCTGGGGTTTAAACGAACTCGTTTAACACTACACTTATACTCCTGGTTTAAAATCTCGGCTACTGTACTATTGAGGAGTGCTCACTAAGGACGAAACTGGCCTGGTTGATAAATTTATTTTGCTAACTTATGCGATACTTAGTTTACACTAGAAAATTTGATATAATTAAGTCCTGCTAAAATACGTATGTGGTGTTAATCTAAATATTTACTCAAATTACAGTCAAATTGTTATTTCACTATTAATAAGGAGCCTCTCAGCAAACAAACCCGAAGCTTCAAGCGTATGTAGAATGTGGTTTAATAGACTTGGGTAAGCATATTGACAGAGTGCGTAATAATACGACAGCGGAAAAGCACTATGCTATAAAAATTCCAAATACACAAAAACTTAAGTGAAGAATTCAAATTTTACTATTGAAGTTGGCTGTGCACGAACGTGTTATATTAAATACTTTGTGACTATAAATTAACTCAGCAGGTAGTCCATAACTGTATTCTTGTGGAAGTAAGAGGGACGACTGTCCGATATGGTGTCATAAAATACCTTTTCAACCATTAGAAAGACAAGGGAAGTCGAAACTCCGTTCTTTGTTCAAATTCCCCTGGCCATGCAGAAAGGTAAGAAACAAGGGAAATTAGAAAAAATGTCTAAAACATGCTTTTGATTCTCGGTGTTCATATGCCTTGACTACTTATGAAATTATCTGTAAAACTACAAGAGGAGTAAAAATCAAAAAAAATAATTAAAGAGCACGTGCTGGTATTAAACAGACGGATGCATCAATTCATGATTGAATCAAACATGCTAGAGAGTATTATTTTCTATTAATGCCTGTGCAATGATAGGTATTGACGATGATAGCATGAGAATGCATTAAGTGATTACAAGGAAGATGTTGCACTACCGTTGCGTCTTATCCTGCAGAAATCAATTTAACTCGAGGTGGGCTAGAAATTTTATTTCACGGGAATAAATTGAGTTTTAAATAAACGGTGGTTTTGGTGAAAATGTATACTTTATCGTAGATATTGGGAATGAAATCGGATTGATTGAGGATGAAAAGAAATTGGACAATCAAAAAAATTAAATATCTCTCGCGTGTAAGTTATTACCAGTATGTGGCGACTGAACGACAGCGATAGAGAGTTGGCGAATGAACGCCAGCGGTAGAGAGTTGGCTAGTGAGAGCCGCTTGCGATAGTTCTGACTAGGAGGTAAGACGCGCTTCAGAAATTCCATCTACGATTTGATACATGGTGAAAGAGAGCCAAAACGAGGGAAGAATAGAACTCGCTGACGCAGAATATGACAAAAAGAATAAAGGATTTAAAATCATAAATCTCAAGATAGGAGTTTATGTCTAAAAGCAGATTTAGTGGGCCCATTTTTTACTTTTTGCAATGACTCTTTTAAGAAGTACAGAGAAGTAGAGTAACTTGAAAACTCTATGATTAACGCGTGTCTCATAAACCAAGCATTTTTTTTATTACTCTTGAATATTTTGTAGTAACAATATTTATTAACCAGACATTGTTTAATGAGACCGAAAATCTATACTTTCTATATAAAATAAAAAGATAAATAAAAGAAAATTCTAGGGATTAACTTGATCAACTTTCTTCTTGTTGGACGCTCAACAGTGGTTGTCATAATAGACCATTCACTGGCTTGAATCCGGAAGCTTTCGATGCAGAGGCTTGCAACTTGCAATGTTTATTTATGTAGAAACGTGTTTTATGATCGGTCTTCTATGGAGATGAATGTTCTTCGGTATTGCTTTTAATTTAATGTGCGAACTAGCCATTCACGATCTTATATTATAAGTAAAACACGTGGTCGCCTGGAGAATTGATATTGAATAGTGGCAGTATGTATTTCTGCATGTTCTCGAAATAGATTACCTATTGCATAAGACGTTAAATGTGATTAATCATCTTGGCCGGGCCTGTCTTCATTTTGCACTCAATGGTTATTGTTAGATTTTCCACGGCTGGAATTTAAGTCTCAGGGCCGTTGATATAAATTTATGCCACTCACCTTCTGCATTGCATGGCCTTTTCGAATTTATACTAACTTATGTGTTTTTATCAGTATTACGTTTATGTTGGTTGTTGTTGGCATTGCTTTTGACCTACAATTCAAACTTATTAAACCCGATCTTTCATTATTTAGGAGGTCGCTGTGCCACGTGTGGATGTGATATCGAACAAAAGCATAATGGCAGGAATGGATTATTCCTTTATTTTCTCGATTTAAACTAAATATTGTGCAATAAAACAAAAACAATTCATCTATTGTAAAATTTTGGCCGTTATAATCCACTCATCAACCGTAGCTAACAGCCGCGGCCGAGATTTTAATCAGGCAGAAGGTAATTCAGAATCGTGCAATTTGCAGTTATCTCTCTGTTCCATTTATTTATAAGTTTGCTAAATTTACTTGTCAATAATATGGTTAATGTAGATGTCTTTACGTTGCTTACGTGACAGCAAAGCATAAGTTTTTAAATGCTGATTTTTGCCTGGGAGTGATTAATTTATTAAGATCAAATATAATATTTCCATTGTCTTTGATTTTTCCAATAAGTTCTACTATTTATATAAAAAAAACAATTAGATTAATTAGAATTGGGGTAACTTCTATTATTCCATTTTTAATTTTGTCTTTCTTTAGACTACTTTAAATTCTTTAATAAAATTCTAAGGCAAATTAATGGTGTCCCCATGAGACGACCGCTGTACAATCCATTTGCTAAATTTATGTACTATCCACACACCACTAACATTTTAAACCACCATTATTTATAAGATACGTAGACAATTAATTCTGCATATTGTGTCTCAATGAGGATGAACTCGGTAACTGAAAAAACAGTTAAGTCCATTATTATTTAAATGTAAAAAGAATTGCTTTGAACTCGTAGTTGTTAGCGAAAAGACTAAAAGAAATTGAGGTCAACATAGGAAAGCCTCATTTTTATTACTTTTAATCTAAATTTCAGTAATATGTAACGTAGGAAGATGTTGAATCTGAACTCACCATAAAATTTGGTCTTAGAAGCAAAGAGAAATAGAACTATGCAGATTGAGCGAAATATTTCATTACAAATAGTTTCTCAGTGGAGATCATTAAAACTGTCGTCAAGATTGTCAAAACAAGAAACGGTTTATGACACATAGAATCAGATCTTAACGAAATTACGATATGAATAACTGGTTTAAATTTATGACTGGTTAGAAAAGCAAGGCCGCGAACGGTGCTCGAATCGAGTCGAATTTGATTCAGTTTGTTATATACAAACTTTTGTCTTTTTAGTTGGCATTTTCTTCAGGCGAAGCCTATGTATGACCAACCACACCCTGTAATTATAGAAAATAAACAGAGCTACCTGAGGACGCTGTATGGAATTGAAGATTTATATAATTAAACAATCATTAATTGTGCGGGTCACTTCAGCAATTTTTTAAATCGAATTATATATACATTATCTTAGTATAAAATAAGCATTTCCGAAGTGTGGCGCAGTAGTTAGAGTCACGGACTCCAAATCAATTGTGCCCCGGTTCGAGGCACGTCCGCGAAAAAAATCCTGGAAAATACAGCAAGAGTTCCAAATTAGAAAGAAACCGGTCTCCTGGATGAATTGTCTTTGCTTCAGTTTGCAATGCTTAGTTTATACTGTCAAATGTGTATATAACGAGATTGGTTTTTATACCAAGCTCGCAAACTTGATTTATATAATCGTTATCACAACAAGCCCAATCTAGGGTTGTTTAATTAGGAGGAAAACAAACTGGATATCTGCAAGGACTTGGTTTTTATAGATAATCGTTTTACCTTTAGGCAAGTACTTGAGCAGTTATATGTCTTTAATCGTCCAAAAATGGCCGTTTTGAAGACTTCTGGTGTGCATTTCACTCGATTGACCGCAATGTTATATTCGATTATCTGTAGAAAAATGGTGTTCCATCTAAATTTGTAAATAGTATACGTGTTCTATACACAAATATTTCAGGTCGTGTTAGGGCCAACAATAAATTATCGTCAACCTTTACTACTAGCATTGGTGTCCGTCAAGTATGTCTATTGTTCCCATTTCTGTTTAATTTTTTAATAGATGTCATTATGAACCAACTCTTTTATGCGTTTAGGATGCAGTCATCGAAGTTCTGCTCGGCAGCACATTAGTCGGTCTTGACCGTACAGACGATATTGTATTTTTATCCGATAATCGATATTTTCCCTAGAACTTAAATTGATCCGCGGTCCTCGTTCCGTCTTTCAGTTTGAAATTCGCAAACTCTAAATAAAAGTTACTTTTACAGGATCACCTCCCACTCAATTCGAGTCTACGGCTTCAAGATGAGGATTTGGATGTAGCTGACAGGTTTATATATCTCCGTAGCTGTATTAATATCTCAGACAATTTGGGACAAGGTCAATATGTGAATCGCAAAAGCCAGATTAGCTTTCTCCATTCCTCACTATTTATTGATAGGCACGAGTATCTCACTCTGCCACAAAGGTAATGTGTATAGTGCATATGTACGTGCAGTTTTGTTATACGAGAGTGCAGTTTAGTCCTTTAGAATTGAATATTTTAGGTACTTAAGGACATCTGATCACTGTTGTTTGAGAAGCATAGCCTGTATAGGTTGGCACAATGAATAAGCAGCTCGGACATTCGTAGACGTATTGTTTGGACAGGTTAGCTAGTGCACCTCGTTCTAAAAAGAAACAAGGCTCCGTCAATTGTGCTGGCTCGGTTACGTTTGACGTATGTCTTCAATTCGATTACTCATTAGAACGTTATTCTCTTAGTCAACGCCAGACTGGCGTTAGAATTAAAGTGACTAGAATCAGCTCAAGTTAACTACAGCCAAACGGGTTAGTATGGGACCCGTTCATCTGCCAAGATAGCATCCACGTGCGGATCATAGTTCATGATTTAAAACCTTGCGCGATATGGTATCGAACCGAGCTCAGTGGCAATCATGTTTCAGATTTGTAATGAAATCTTCTTAAAATTTTTTCTTATTACGACATATTTAAATACGGGGCTCGGTCGTTCTTCATGAATCGATATAGTGAATACCACGCGGAAGCTGAACTTCCAATGACGCCTTGCCTTAAAGCTGACTTGGCCATAACGGTGTGTGTTAAGTTCTAGGCTGCCCCATTTCGGTGTGTAACCTAGGTAAGCATCTCCATTTTGATTATATCCTCCTCATAATAAATCACACTGCATTGACATTTGCTGTGGACAGGGCTCGAACCTGGGCACATATTCTTTAAAATCTGATGTTCTGATCACTAAGCCAACCTGTTGCGGCTGTCCAAGAAACATTAGTTTTTATATAACTACAAATTGTGTGTAGTGTGCGGCAGAGTGGCTCAGTGGTGAGAGCACCAGATTCCGAAGCAGACGTGCACAGATTCGAGCCCTGTCCGCGGAAAATTCTGGAGAGTACGTGATGAGTTCCCAATAAGGACGAAATCGGTCTACTGGATGAATTGCCTTTTCCACACTATACAAAACTTAGTTTATACTGTAAAATATATGTACATAATGTGTCAGGTGTTTATACCAAGATCGCAACCTTGATTAAAAGTAATTGGTATCACCACCCGCGCAACCATTAAACGTTATATATAACCCCGGAAAACGTTCAATCGTTATTTTTAAAACCATTTATAATTTTCGTGAAATCTTTTTTCGTGTATTTAAGTTTCATCGAAGTATTTTTATCAAGATCAAACCCACTGAAAGAAAAAAATATATATATATATATATATATATATATGTATATATACATATATATATATATATGTATATATATATATATATATATATATATGTATATATACATACATACATATATATATATATATAGTTTTTGCTAGCCTTATAGTAATTTTGTGTTTATAGATGGAATATACACTTTTTTAAATAATTTTAGATAACATGAATGCAATTATTCTAGTCTTTTAGGCTAGTTAGTTAAACAGACGTTCAGTGTACGAAGTTTCTTTTTATAAAATCATCTAAATATGAACTGAGTGTATGGTCTACTGCGCCTTTGTTTTCAGTGGCATCTCATGCGATTAGGCAGAATTAACAAGTCCGTCCAATAATCCCTGTTTTCACGTAGGATTCCCACAGGTTTTCACCAACCCTAATAACTCGTAACTTATGATGGTATAGGGTAGTTTTACGAAGTATCCGATATCGCGAATGACTTTGCAAAACCTCCAATGCGCCGGACTACTGCTGTTCTCATCCTAGTCATTCACCAGTTTCTTTTACGGCCCGGTTATTACAATGGGAAGGTTTTAAGAAATTTCTCCAACGAGCGCGTTGTTACGGGAATGGCCCATCCAAGATTTGTCGTTTTTTAACATTTTAATGAAAGACGTAATCGTTCTCGTGAGCATATTTTTAACCTTATGTATTGATCTCGTCTATGCAACACAGAAAAACTTTCGTTTTCAAATGTTGAAACATTGCAATCTGTAATAACGATAATTTTTTTTATAAATATATGTATAATAAATAAGATAATTCATATTTTTTTGATATTTTTAAACAAATAATAAAATGTGCTGTAAGTCATTATTTCTACAGGGGAGCCTGAGATGCTTTCGATTTCAATTGCTCTATTGTAAATAGTGAAATACCAGTTCTTTTTATTCTTGCGTTTATGATTGCAATTACCAGGTATAATTTGATTGTTGAACGTTTAAAACGAATTCTTAATCTACTAGTTTCGCATCGGTAATTTGAGAATTTTCAGTTTATTAGTTCAAAGAATGAGCAATTTTAACATGTAGCGGTTTAATCATTACACGTGAGTAGTTTGAACTGCGAGCTCCGTGTTGAAACAGCTGGTAAAAGAAATAATGCCAAATGGTAGAATCGGTGCGCCAGTTTTTTTTTACCTTTGGTCGAATTTTTAAACCCGCATTACCTCTTTGAATAAATTTGCATGCATTTTCATTCTACCTTAGGACACGTTCATACTTGAAACACCGGGTGGAGGTGGATATGGTGCTCCGTCGGCGGACGTAGACACCCCTGTCAGCAGTAATACTTCTGGATCTCCTGGTGATACGTTACTACGGGGGCCAATTCAATCGTATTCGACACTGATTAAGGGCAGTTTACACGACTATAGTTTGCAGCAATATTCTGCTTAAAAATTTCTTCATATGTGGAGTTTATTTTGGCAGTACCACATTATTCGGGGTATAAACGTTAAAACATTACATCAAACCAGTTTCGTAATCTCTCAGACATATTTCTTTATATAAATATATATATATATATATATATATATATATATATATATATATATATATATATATATATATAATCAATAAATGTGAATAACTGTACTTAGGCAGGAAAAACACATTTAATAACAAAGTGGATAAATGCCGTTTATTTCGAGAGTATTCAACATCACTTTAAACTCTTTTATTTATATACATTATGGGTTTTCGTTTGATTACGTTGGTGGTACCAAATCTGACTTTCCGTTTTACTTTTATTTCTTGTTTGGACTGATTTGAAAGTGTATATGGGTATGTGTTTGTGTGTGTGTGTGTGTGTATCTGTGTGCGTATAGGGGGTCGTTCTCATTGTATTGCGGAGGGATGTCTGAGGTATTGTCATTCTTTTACTTATGGATGGAGAGTTAACCAACTGATATGTGTACGATTGTTTTCTCCCGAATGTCGTCTTTCATTTCGCCTTGTTCTTTAATTTTGTTCTGTCCCCCTGGTAACAGCGCAGGGTTTGCGGATCGTAGTGTTGAATACTTATATTGTTGTGAATTTTGTATCGCTGTTAACGGTGGTTGTGATGCCGTTTGTACAGATGTATTTCTTCTTCAGTTTGTTGCCAATCCGATCGAATGTATGTTGATGCTGGTCTGTGGGCGTTTGGACGTGCCTGGATTCTAGTGATTCGTGGCCAGTCCAGTTTGGTATTAAATGTGATATTTCTTGCTGAAAAGAAAACATATATATATATATATATATATATATATATATATAATGGCTTTCTTTTCTTCTCTAATTATCAGCTAGGCTATGGTAAACGTTATTTGTCACTTAAAAAAGTAATTAATTTACAAACAACAGGACAGGTCATATATTGGATTATAGTGCACATGTGAAGTTCACAGAATACTTGTTTTCTTCATCTTTCGGAACTTGCACAATCATTGTTGGCTTCGGCATAAAATTCTGTTGTTTTCCAAGTTGTATTCGTTTTGTTATTTGCCCGAGAAAATTGCTTTTTTGTCTTTTCGATAGACGAGAAGGCCATGCGGCACTAACTTGGAAAGTATTGCCGATTTAAATAATTTAATTTTCTCTAAATTTTACTTATCTTGCACTGTTACTCGCGTACTCCTTCGTGGCAACGTTTCTATGCGAAATTGCAGACTCACAAGGTTGGGATTGGCACCTATTCAACTGCCCTTCATTTTGTAACGCTTGTACAGTTTCTGTGCGATTAACATATTGACATCTTCAATTGTAATGTAATACTACAATTAAAATTAGAAATAGTCATATTAGCTATGCATTAGTCGGTTTAATTTGGAGAGGTGACATTGAATAGTTTTTTTTGTGGAACACCGTTAGATTTCAACTTTACGTGACGATATTGCTAATGCATTTATTACTGCATTTTGAACAGAACTATAATTTATTTTAATTGTTTATGATAAAAGTGAAAGTAATGTTAACGTTTAAAATTACTACGGCAGCTAAAATCAATGAATGCTTAGGTCCAGCTATAGATAGGAGAATTTTATGACGGTTTTCTATAGAAATTTATGTACAAGAAGAAACATCTATGAATATAAATTTGGCAAAAAGATTTTAATTTAGTTTTGAATTGCTTTGAATATTTAATTGTTTCATTAATTTACAGTATCAGCTGTGTTCGTTATATTTTCTCGATTGATGCTAAATGGTTAATTCATATTGTCGTATTTTTAAAAATATACATATACGTTTGATTGTGTTCTGCATTATTTGTGCAAAAAATTGTATGTTTTAACCAAATTTGTTTCCTGTTATACTTTATATTTATATATTCGTTACTGTTCTTACCTTCCCATTATTAAACTAAGACTAGTTCACCATTATAACTCTATTGCTTTACTTTACTGTTTTCTTAAATAATGTAAATGGTAGAATTAATTTTTTTGACAATAAAAACTAATTTTTAGTGATTGAAACAGTGTTATTATATTCGAATATGCTCTTTGTACCCATTTATTGGCTTTAAAACGTACCGATATGTTTTTTGTTCGATTCTAATAAAATTCGAAGGAACACAGGTATCCTCTGCTAATATGTTTTCAAAATGCTTCCACAAATGAGACTTCCAAAAGAAGTCTGCTCGTATCCTGCTGTTGTTGACATCTGAGTTGTTTGAAAACGTGTACACCTGGATAAGTTAGATTCGTGAATGTTCTTCCTGACGAACAACAAACCCAAGAAAAAGGGTTTGGCTTGTCTGTTTATTTTTAATTATTTTCGTAACGAAATTAAAGCAAGCATGAGGGACGCGAAAGAGACATTTTGGTTACTGAAGTTAACTTTTGCAATTGGCGCACAAAGGCGGAAAGTGGCGGGTAATTTAGATAAAGAGAACTAAATCTAAACTACTCATTCCTGCTAGGCATAAGTGATATAGTTATTTTAACAGCACACGTATTGAAATAAATATTTTTAAATATTATTCGGCCGTGAAGCATCAGGGCTTCAGTGTTAGTATATAGCTTTGTATGTTGACGATGATAATGTGGAGATTATGGATAAGATTGGCATTGATGAGGAGGAGGTAAATTGTGATGACAATGATGCTGGTTATGGTCATGGTGGTGATGTTGAATGTGATAAGACTGCTAATCATGTTGATGAGGACGACTATGACATATACAATTTGCGTCGAACATTCAAATTGTCAGATATGTTTTGAAGGATTACGAAGTGCGGACTTCATACTGATGTATGTCATGATTTGTGATTTTTAGTTTTCACTTTGCACTATCAGTTTGGTAAAGATCCGATTGATCCCCGTTTCCAAGTATGCATTAAGTTCATCTTCGGTGTGGCTTGGTGCTAATTCGACCTGCGAAAGCTTCAACATCGTTCATACTAACCACTGGAAATGAGGTACGATCTAATCTTCGTTGACTGGCGACATTTCGGAACAGCATTTCCCGTTCCATCATCAGGCCTCTAATCACACACAGTCAAAATACTCACAATAGAGTATTTAAGCATACTATTAATTATTGTATACCTTTTATGTAGGTTATCTATAGACCGGTTGTTTCCTTATTACTAACTCATCACGTACTGTCCAGAATATGCCGCGAACAGGGCTGGAAATTGGGTCGATAAATAGTAAAATTTCAATCCTGACTTACCATTCACCAAAGCCTGGATGTTAAAGATGAAGCAATTGTATCGATTTTCTCTATACATTATGCAGCCTGGAAATGTAAAGTTTGCAAAGAGATTTTCCAGTTTTTTTTAGGGGGATATTCTAAAGGATACGGCCGCTTACGCAAGAAGATTGGTCTATAATATTTTTAAATACCTGTCCTGGCTTATCCTTGAGTAAAGCCTGGGCATTAAAGATGACGCTTTACTCCATACCTAATGCAACCCAGGGCTTTGAGGTTAAAACTGACGCTCGGTAGCATGCAAATTGTGGCAATAGCCACCTTTAAGACAAATAATGAGCAAAAGGTCTTATCTAGGGCAGACATTATTTCAACAGAAATTCCTCGCAGAAGCGCCCGGATAAGAAGTAAGCAGGCAGCACAATGAGAAAAGCAGACGTTGAGCTGATGTGAACATATATTAATTAATGTGTAAATTTGTTTTATTAAATAGATTGTTGTTGTGCGTGCAAAATTCTATATATAATTGAGTAAAAATAAAGCATTTATGGCACAATTAAATATGTCTTCTGATGGGGTCGAAACGTTGATTCAGGCACTGGCGTCTCAAATGAAGAATTTAACGGACGAGTTAGGCATAATTAAGGCTCGTCTAGACGACACGTTAATAATAAACACTAACGACATACAAATTCGTGGAACATCAAACATAGGTGGACACAACACAAATCCTTCGCCAGAGACAACCATTCGGCGACTGAGCGGTTATCTGTATACTCAGGTCTCATCAAAATCAAGACAGTTTAAGCCTAGAACTTCAAGGAGCCAAAACAGCAAATTATTTGACCTTTTGTCAGATGAGAGCATATTGTTAACATAAATTGTGAGTCGTCACATAAACCTAGCGATACCAACGCCAATTACACGGCCGGCAAATCAATAACAATGCCGACCATCTGGAACCGACACGACCAAACTACCGATTAGACTCCGCAAGTACAAAGTCTCAATTAACTCGTTCTCGTCTGAAGGCCAGAAATTGCGCATAGTTATGTGAGTTACGAACCCTACCGAATACATCAACTGATTTAAAATAGAGTGCGAAAACTGCACGTAACCAACATCCTAGATCCACTGAAAATAAGTAAGAAAATTTTTCGTGCTGCTCTGTAGATTTAAAATTCTTCTCAGGCGATATAAGTGCAGCTGAGCACCACAGCAGATAGGTAAGTATTTTCGCGACAATAGACTTTGTCGACGTTGCACGCAAGTGATGTAAAATAATATCAAGGCAGTCACTTATTACGCGTGGTACTTGGCAATGTGATTAAATGAAATGGGTATGGGCACCCGTCAGACTTACTGTGTCTAATACAACAGTTTCGTTTTTTTTTAAATTGGTCGTCGTTTATACTTTAGAGAGTAAAATGGACTGAATGCGAACGAAACCTGCTTTGTGTGCGGACACTTAGGTGGCATATGCTTCATTATTCCAACTGCATGACTGCATGAAGGCATTGAGTCATTAAATGTTGGCATATCAGTTATGGTTGGATTTAAGAGACGGTTGTTAACCAAATCAGCATCATCAGCATCATGTACAGCAATAGAAAAGCAATTAGTAACTAACGTTTCACCGCTATATAACCATAAGAAGACACAATAAACAAAGAAAAAAATTTAATAACGACAAAAATAATTATTTTCGCACACAAAATATTAGAGATTTATGAGAGTTAGAACCTAGTTACTATTATTATATTCATCTGGATAACACAAGTAAGTGAGGAAAACTAAACCACTACACAACACCACTATGGCAAATTCAGCATTAGAGCAAGGCAATATCGGCAATACAGCTTCCTTGAGATTTAACCTGTATTACGTCATAAACGCAACCAAGCCTCGCAACTAACTCTGTCCAAATATGAGAATAAGGCTACGAAGATGGTCCGACTAGAAATCTTGAACCAGATCGTCAATGAGCTCGACTCGATGCCACATCGCGCGAGGCTTCCAACCAAAAATTATGCCGCGCATGTGGACTCAATCCTGGCAGACGAGTGGATCTTATATTACCCACTGTCGATGTGATTGACTTTAACTGTTTCCGCCATGCCAAAATCCGCCCACCTTGTCACTTACACAACTGCGGCGCTAAGTGAGAGAGCAATTCTCTACTGGGCAATCGAATTGATGGCATACGCTAAACGTGACCGAGCCCACGTAGTTGATGGAACCTTACCTTTTTTTCTAATGAGGCGCACTAGTAGGCCGATCCAAAAAATGTCTATGGATATTCGTTGTTGGTAACCTATATGTGTTAAGCATTTCAAACAACGATGGAAGAATGCCTCTACGCGTCTAAAATCATCAACTCTAAGGGGTCAAGTCTAACTAGCATATAACAAACCTGCGCCTACATGTACACTGTAAACACATATTTTAAGGCAGAGCGAAATACTCGAGTTTCTCTACAAACTCCGAAGATTCGGAAAAGCTACTCTAGTCTTTGTGATCCTCATACTCACCTTGTCATACGTATTGCCTGAGTTATCGATAGAGCTGCCAGGGTGTGTAAACCGGTCAGCTATGCCCGGATCTTCAATCTGCAGTCGCAGGGTTGGAGGAGTGGTGGGTGATCCCGTAAAAGTATCTTACATTTAGAGAGAGCAAATTTCATACAGAAAGACGTTCTGTTCAAGTTGGCCTTTGCAGAATCAGGACTATCGAATAATAGTAAAGTTCGAATAATCTACCGCCTGGAAGGACTCCAACACCTGTAGCCTCAGCGTGTGGACGCGTGTTGTTTATAATAGCATCTATTAAAAATTAAACATAACGGGGGAAAGTGGACAGCCTTGAATAACACCACTGCTGGTTGCAAAGTTGTGCATTAATTCGTTGTAGACCTCAACACGACCAGAAGTGTTTGTCCAGGGAGTGCGTATAATATTTACAACTTTCTTAATCTTTTTTGAAGATAGGATGGATAGTCGTCTCATTCCGAGCAAGTGGTACGGTCTGCTCATTCAATATAGAACGAAAAAGGTTAGTCAATCAATATCTACGGGGCCTATAATGCCACATATAGTAGTACCAGCATTGTGTAGTGAAACTTACCTTTTTCCAATAATAAATTCGAATTTTCGCCATCAAGACCAGTTAGCTATGAATTTAGAAAGTCTTCATATTTTTGTCTGAAGGACGGTTGTTCGAATTTGCTGACATATATTTGGGTTTTATTTTTATTTATTTCGGGAAAACTTGTGCAAATCTACAACGAATACGTGCATGGTCCGAGTCGACATAAGTGTTCGAATTGCTACATTGTCTATTTCATTCCATCGCTGTCCTGAAGCAGGAAGACGTCAATGTAGCGCAAGGTCTTACACTACGTCAGTATTTAGTACTACCTGTGTATAATTTATGTTCCTAACAAATATCTGACAGTCGTTCACTATTAGCGTTGTGCGTTTAGCTTAAAGTGTATCTACCACCTAAATGAGATTCCGCGTTATTTAAGCGCTCAATTTACGAATTCATGTCATTCAGAACCAAGACTATATCCTAACATCCTGCTCTGCTTAGTAAAGAGCTCAGGTCAGAGTTAAAAGCGTCCTTGCTATCGTTTGCTTCGCTATTGGTGAAGCATATGCAGAGACAACGAAAATGCAACGTTGATTAAGGATTCTGACATAGATTTTAGCATACGTATTTAAGCGTGCCACACAAAGTCGGCGATTTAGAGGGAGTCTTTCAGTTGAGTAAGCTTGTGCTCGTGAAATAAGGACAATACCGACGCTCTATTTACCGGTCAGAGAAAACTCCGTGGAACCATATGTTTTAAGTTAATAAAACTTGGATAAGGATGGTGAACTCAGTTTTGTAATGTTTGTAGGATATTGTATTGTATTCTGGTTTCAGATGCGCAACAGAAATCGATTTATATTTTAACCAACGTAAATTCAAAAGCTTCTTGTTTTCCAGCCACACAAAGTCATAGAGGGAGTCTTTCAGTTGAGTAAGCTTGAGCTCGTGAAATAAGGACAATACCGACGCTCTATTTACCGGTTTGAGAAAACTCCGTGGAACCAGAGGTTTGAAGCCAATAACGCGTGAAGAAGAATTGTGCACTCAGTTCTGTAATATTTGTAGGATATTGTATTGTATTCTGGTTCCATATGCGCAACAGAAATGGATTTATATATTAACCAACGTAAATTCAAAAGCTTCTTGTTGTCCAGCCACACAAAGTCGGCTATTTAGATGGATTCTTTCAGTTGAGTAAGCTTGAGCTCGTGAGTTAAGGACAATACCGACGCTCTATTTACCGGTTTGAGAGATCTTCGTGGAACCAGATGTTTTAAGTTAATAAAACATGGATAAGGATGGTGAACTCAGTTTTGTAATGTTTGTAGGATATTGTATTGTATTCTGGTTTCAGATGCGCAACAGAAATCGATTCATATTTTAACCAACGATAATTCAAAAGCTTCTTGTTGTCCAGCCACACAAAGTCGGCTATTTAGAGGGAGTCATTCAGTTGAGTAAGCTTGAGCTCGTGAAATAAGGACAATACCGACGCTCTATTTACCGGTCTGAGAAAACTCCGTGGAACCAGATGTTTTAAGTTAATAAAACTTGGATAAGGATGGTGAACTCAGTTCTGTAATGTTTGTATGATATTGTATTGTATTCTGGTTTCAGATGCGCAACAGAAATCGATTTATATTTTAACCAACGTAAATTCAAAAGCTTCTTGTTGTCCAGCCACACAAAGTCGGCTATTTAGAGGGAGTCTTTCAGTTGAGTAAGCTTGAGCTCGTGAAATAAGGACAATACCGATGCTCTATTTACCGGTCTGAGAAAACTCCGTGGAACCAGATGTTTTAAGCCAATAACACGTCGATAAGGATGGTGAACTCAGTTCTGTAATGCTCGTAGGATATGACGCATTCTGGTTTCAGATACGCAAAATAAATCGATTTCTAATTTATCCAACGAACATGCAAAAGCCTCTTGTTTCCAGTTTGTTTTAATGTTCGCACATTAAACAATGACGAAAACTAACCTAGGTTGAATGAATGCTAGTTTATTTGAACTAATTTAGATATTTGGTAATTCTATATTCATAGCATCTAAAAGAGCGTTATTGTTATATTGAGTGAATGAAAGAGAAGAAAAGAGGCAGATACGTAAATGAAGTTGCCTGCAGTAGCCTTATTTCGCTTATCCACCATGCACGGCTCAGCAGATAAGGCGATCGATTTTATAATGCGCGACTGTTGATTGAGGTAGATTTTTGGTATTTAAGCGCAGTAATCAATGCCGACGCAGATCTCCTGCTTGTTTTAAAATATATGTTCTTACATATTGCCTACGATACGTGGTTTACAGATTTAGACCTAAAGCAATTATTTTGGTAAATTGTCGTGCTATCCAAGTGTCGATGAAAGCTTGGTATTCGTATCCTACAAGAACATTACAAGTTTATTCGCGATTCGTATGGCCTAAGAATGCTCTAATTTCGTTCAATGTGATGGACAATTTCGTAGCTGATCTACTCGGTAACGAAGATTTTGCGGACTTTGCTATCCTATATGAGACCAATAGAGCAGAATTAGAAACACGCATACATGCCGTACTGGTAACGAAGCGCAATACCGTTTGAACCTTAATCTCGACAAAGTACAAATGTATGAGCAAATTACATGTTTCGGTTGTGTTTCTTCTGCGCAGGACTGTCGAGCAGCCGCATCTAATGTCATGCCTATACTGTAGTAATTCGTAGCCAAAACTAGAGAAAAATTAGGTTATTCTTTGGCATGGTTTGTTTTTTAAGGTTCACACTTGAGATATCCACGACACAAAAACTGTTAATGCAGTTAACAATTTCAGTGGCCCTTCCGGTGGATAGAGCAAATGCAGCAACCATTAGACCACTGTAAGCCGAAACTGGTGGAGAAAATGGAGATGTTCCACAGATCAGATTTTTATTGACACGGACGCACTTTACATTGGTATCGGCGCAGTACTGCAAGCTTATTGAAGACCAGCAAAATATGCCAGTAGCCCGCTGTCTAATTTGGAACACATTTATACTAATATAGAAAAGCTTCCTTGCACATTTTGAAATTTCGGCACTTCAGCTACGACGGTACGGTAGGTGTTTATACGGAACATAAATTGCTCTCACATTAGCCGTTCCTGGGTATTTATAAGCCTCGCGTGCATTGCTCACTCGAGAAGCTGCTTGGCTTTTAGCTGGCACTGTATCATAAGCGGAGCCGCGACAATATGGGAGCAAACGAGCTTAATAGAGAGAATTTGATTTCCATGTTTTCAACGTCCGGAATTGACGAAAATAAGCAGAAAGACAGCGTTTCAGCACTTAATGAATCAATTGCTTGGAGATGAGCAGTTGCCTATGTAATACGAGATGCGTTTCCAGGTGGAGAGCGTTTTATTCATATCAATGTGAAGCAACATAACGGTTATTTACACAGAATGATTGCGGTTAGAATCAGTCGAGTCCTGGCGTGAGCTGTTGGATCATCCAGGCACCAATTAGTTGTCAGAGTCTGCAGTCATTTTTTCTGACGCGGCATGAAAGGCGGTATTCAAATGTTTATCTAGAAATACGCCATCTAGCAACGTTGTTTACAGTAACGGTGCAAGAATGTTACACAGTTGACTTCGAGCGCAACGCCGTACAGTGCATTGTTACACGTCGAGTTGGTAGAATCGTAGCTATCAGTTCGTCGGCAAATTTACTCGCAGTGTAGAATATTTGTCAATGCTCAAAATCAAGATATATATATTTATTCAATGTCTGAAAGAGAAAACATTAAATTTTTTCGCCTCATCTACGGTAAATGTTACGGCCAAGAGCCTCCAATTTGAATTCACGAAATTAAATTGTTGATGCCGCAGCCTTTGGATGGATTATGCATGCCTGGCTACACAATGAACGAGATCTCATCCAATGGGCACATCAAATTGAACTAGATGCATGGCAATCAGTCGAGCTGGCAGGGCGACTTTCAGTATCTACCGCGGCAGGAGTTGTTCTAGCAGTGCTAATGACAATAACGAGGACGTGCCTGTTCGTAAAGCCGATGTCACCGACAGCCGACATTCAAAATCCGCCACGACATTCACTGAATGGCTCCAAAGTATTTTTGTAAGATGAGACGTCGCATCAAATGTATATAATATAGAAGCTCTTTTATTTTTTTATTAACTTACTTATATTTATTTGTACCCACATCTTATATAAATATCCATGTATATATACGCCCAGACGCTATATCTTACGCATATATAGATAAGCATATAATCAACCATGTGGATTCTTCCATTACCTTTTATAAAATATATATATATATATATATATATATATATATATATATATATATATACGTGTATACAGGCAACAACGAAAAAATTATAGACAAAACGCATTTGTTAATATTTAAATATCTATTTATATGTCTATGCATATATAGGTCAATATATATATATATCTCCAAACAATAGAATGGGATTTTTGAATTCCAAGTACCTACAATTCACCATGAGCGTATAATATATTTACTTTAAATATATATTTCCATTTATACTCACATTTTATATGAATATATATATATATCCATACATATACATATATATATATATATATATATTTATATATATATATATATATTGATAGTTTCTAATTTCACCATTTTTTAAAATGTAAGAACAAAACAACGTACTCCATGGAATAACATTTATTAATAAATCTTATTTCTACCAGTATCTACTTTGAAGCTATTGTTCTGGATTCGTTAGCTGATAGCCGTGCATCCAATCGTGCATTGAAAATAATTCAAAAAAGAAATTAAATTGGACTGGAATA